>JARKID010000218.1:0-131116 GCA_029449255.1 Mycena polygramma
ACCGAGTCAAAGCCGAGCGCCAACGGAAAGGATCGGGGACGAGCCGAAGCGACCGGATCAACCGGAAGGTTCGGGTCGAAGCCCAAGGGAGAAGGCGAGGAAGGAGTGGAAGTGGAGGATGAGCCGAACGGAACCGGGTGAACCCGATGGTTCGGAACGAACTCCAGAAGTCGGAAGGTCGAGGGAAGAACCGAGAGATTCCGGGGATAAGATGCCCGAAGTCTCGGAAACGACCGAGATGGAAGAGAGGAAGTGCTGAGACATCCGAGACCCGAAGTCGGTACCAGAGAAAAGGTCCGGATGAGGGTCCGAGCACAACCAGAGAGGACAATTCCACAAGCGACACAGAGGTAGCTTAGGTAAGCCATCCACCAAAGGTGAAAGCATTACATAAACCAACCAAGGTGATGTGCGCCGCCAGCGGAGGAGGCCAGAACAGGTTAGTTGTATAATACTGTTACATGCCGTGGCGTGGAGGACCGGCAGACAACTGATGCCAAAGGGGGACAAGACTGAATCCGTCGGCCGAGTCGGACATTCGCCCGAGGTCGGAGCCGAACTGGAAAACTAGGAATCAGCCATCTCGCAAACACCACAGGTAGAATAAGGGTGTGCGACTGTCTAGCCTTCGGCTGCGAGAAGAATGGAAGGGAGGAAAGGAAGTGGTGAATGATCCGGACCGGAGCTGGGGCCGGGGCCGGGCCGAGGACCGAAGGAGGCCGGAGATAAGTCGGGTGGATGGTGAAGTCGCCAGAGCGGACAGGAACACCGAGGGACAAAGACCCGAGGTCGTCCGGACGGAAGTCGGAGATCGGACCGGAGGCGAACCGGAGGTGATCGGAACCGAATCGAAGTGACAGTTAAGTCAATAGAAGTAAAGAGGGAAGACGTCCGAGCAGGTTGACTTGAACCCGGAGTCGAGACGAAGCAAGGAGGCATCAGCCCATGAAAGGAAACATGGAATAACGTTAATTATACAACTAAGGTACAAGGATGTAACTAGCTGCTTAAATACGGAGAAGGTAATTGTGAATACATATATGGTAATATCATGATGGTCCAAGCGCAACAATAGCAAGTGACCAAAAGGGGAAGGAGAAGTAAAACATGAGGATGAGACAAAAAGAGAGAGGAACAATAAAAGCGGATAAACGGAAATACACAGTAAGCCTTCGTTGCGTGATAACCCGATGACTCTGAGGGTTACCGAGCATTCCGAAGATCTCGGGGCCGTCGGGTCGGCCGACTCGGCCGGATTGATCGGAATCGGCGGAGGTATCGTCGGAGATGGTGAGTTGGGTTGCACGGATATAACACTCCTCTGGAACGTGCCATTCTATTCGGGAACCTGGTCACCCTCATATCCACCATGGTGCGGTCCCCGGACTATATTTCCAAGAAGGATGATTTTCCCCGGTTCGAGTTGTCGGCCGACGACCGTCGATGGTATGGACTATTTGATTCCACCAAGGCATACCAAGTGTCTCTTCAGCACGCCCATCACGTTGATTCTCATTGCTTCAGGGATAAACTTGTGCGATACCATCCCGAACTGTCGGTCGAGGAGCATTACAAGATTCCGACTTCTCCCCCTCCGGACATCCCGACACATCCAAATACTCCGGAAACCGATGTCATAGTCGTGGATTCAACCGTCACGGCCGTTGGGTGGGGAAGAAAAGGGCAGCTGAGGACAACGGGCGTCTAATTGATCTTTGTCGGGAGTGTGGTCACGCCTTTGCTGGAGAATCTGTTCAAGAGGAAGAGGACGCCGGAGCCGAGGAGGAGTAATCTAGCCTTGCGCAACTTTTGTCCAGGAAGCCAAATCGGTCACGTGGCCGCGAAATTTCCTAATAGAAACCCCGAGGCTGTTGTGTTGTTCCTCCAAAATACCCTCCTTGATGAAAATTGTCTGCGCCCCAGTACCGGTCCCGCACATCTTCCTGCATGGGCCGATATTGCGTCGTTTATCCCTCCTGGTGTCCGAGCTAGAAGCCAACCATTGGGCACCGGTGGAATCATTTCCCGACTTCTTCCAGTACCGCCTTCGTCCTTTTGTATACTTCCTCCATTCCGCAGTTACGCAAGGTTTCGAGAAGGAGGTGGCTTTAGCCACCTACACTGCACCGGAAATATCCGAGATTAGATATTGGTTGACTCGAGTTATCCTTCCTTGCGTGGGTTTCTCCTGCCGTGAACCTTCCCGGAATTTCTTTCCAAGCACTGATTCTTCCTTGGAACATAGTGTTTGTTGGATTTGGCAAAAAGTGCATATATCATCCAGTATCTGGATGACTGGGCGATGTCATTTCCTGCCAACTTTGAATATCCTGGCAAAAGTGTTGTGATGTTCGAGATCCTTTATAGGATTTGCTATGTCCTCGGCTTCCCAACCTCTCAACATATTATTGCGCCTTTGGACAAGAAGACCCTTCACTCCGCCATCCTGTCTGCGCGCGAATCCCAGGCGCTCGGCGACACCGCTCGCGATTTCTATCCCTTCGACGTTTCCAGCGAATTAACCGACCATTCGTATTATGACGACGATTATGGTGTTCCTATCCCGGCCGTCTTGTATGGGAACCAGTCCTCCACGGTTGGAAGCTGTCTGGATGGATCGATCGGGTGGGAATATATTTATGACGAGGAGGGATCTGGGTAAGATGCTGGATAGGGGCTTCGGCTTGTTTGTTCGTATCTCTGATAGGTCCATTCCTGCGCGCCTTGGTCACATGCGCTCGATTTTCTTCAATCTAAAACTTCGCATATTTGCATAATTTGCCTTGGGAGTGATCAATTCCGTTCGGCCATCGTGAGGAATTAATCCTTTCGATGCTTCGTGAACTCCAGTTTCACTTCGTTCGTTGTCGCGTCAACTTCCTAGAATTCCTACAGTTCGTTCCGACTGCGGGCTACTTCCCGGATATTTGTTCCTGCCAGGTCCTCCTATATGATTCCTGATTGCTGGTTCGAATAACCAGCCTCTGATATTTTGGCAATGTTTTCTTCTGTTTCACGGCTCCTGCCAATTTTGTCCATGATGGTTTTTATCGCATCCGAATTTCCATTCGGCTAGATCGACCCAATGTGGTCAGATCTCCGTTCCCGGAAATTGTTTTCGGAGAGATGATCTTCGGTTCCAGGTGGCACGTAGTAGTCACGTGATCCTCCGATCAGATCTCGGACAGGGGCCTTCTTATAGCACCTAGATCAATAAAAATGCGATATTTTCCGCGCTTTTCCTTCCCCTCCCTTGAACGACACGTCTAAACGCGCCCGCCGCCTCATGGCATCCGTGGGACCATCCCGAACCTTATTTCGCTGCGCATCAGTCTTTGATCAAAACATACCAATTTAAGGTGTGTCCATTCAATTCATCCCTGGCCTCGTTTCTGACTCCATTCCTTTGTCTTTCCTACTGCCACTTCGTCACTCTGGTGTCCTCTTTCTTCCTCTCGTTGCTCATCTACCTCCTCGTCTTGATCACTCTTGTGTTGGGGCTCTATCTCGGGTGTTTGTTGTATGGCCCTTGGGCACGGTAAACCTCTTTGCAGGGGCAGCCGTGAACGCAGACCACCTCCCTCTCCTCCCGCTGTTGTTATCAAGAAAGCTGGGCAGTTGAGTAAAATCCCCGTGGTGAATAAAAGGTCTTCGTGAGTCTCTTTCTAGTCGTCTGGTGTGATTTTGGCCGATGTTGACTGATCTTCCGCAGGCTCGCCAACAACACTTCTTCTGAAGATTCCGCCACCGAGTCTGGTTTGGATTCGCAGGAGTCGTCCTCCTCAGAACAATCTTTCTCCAAACGTCGTGCAGCATCCACCTCCGACGACGACGTACCCCTTTCGTGTTCCGTTCCAGATCGAATGGGAAAGACTCGCCGCAAGGCCGCCGCCGATGATGACTTTGTCATGGAGGTCGCAGACGTCCGCAAGGCCCCTGCCTCTGGGGCACGCGAGACGTGGAAAACCGAGAAGCGCAAGAACACTCTGTCTTTGTCTGGCCCCCGCCACGCCAGACTTTCGCGTACCGCCGCAAACTAGACTATATTGGTGCTCTGGACCGTTGCGCCCACCTGGTTACCCATACATGGTGCCTCCGAACCGAGATACTCACTGATCCGGCCCAGTTCCACTTCATGTCCGTCCTCAAGCGCGACACATCTGGACAGTGCAGCCATAGAATCTTTTTCGTGGGAGCCAAGGGGAAATCTACCCACGCAGCGAAGGAGGCTGTTGCGCACAACAACGAGATCCTCCAGAGGCTCAAGGAAGGAGCAGAACATTGTGAGGCGCTGTACGAGCATGGTTCGTTCAAGACCTTGTCCCGACCCTGCGCAAATATGGGGAGTAGCGGGTTTACGTGGTGGATGGTGACGTTGTGAGTGTGATTGGGACAACGCTGAGCCCCGCGGATGAATAGTGGGCAAAGGATTGCATGGGGCTTTGCCTGTTGGACAAGATCCGGTCCGAAATTCATTGAACTTTTAGACTTGGCTCATTCACGTCGCAGAAGGGAAATGGCCGACCGGGCCGATCCATTTGATGTTCTGGTGTATACCGGGGAGTCTCAAATCGAATGCAACAGGGCCAGAATTGAGCTCGATGAGTTTGTCCACGCGATGATCGGTGTGCTTGCCTGGGAAGACGAGTTGCGTTGGAGTGAGTGATCGACGCTGCGTGACTTTGTTCGCCTGGATGTTTCGTTCGTGGAGTGGCCAGACGGGGGATTCAATTACTTCGTGAATGAGATTGAGGTTGGGCATGATGTGTGTTACTTTACCTCGAAGAGCGATATGGCGGAGGTTGTGCTCAGGGTGTTGCTGGAGGTCATCCTGGCAGGATACCGGCGCAATCTCTCTGTGAGTCTATTTTCGAGGCTCCTTTCTTTGCTCACCTTTCGTTTCACAGCCACCGCCCGTCGAGGAGGCAACCCCGCCACCGATCCCTCTTGCCCCCGAGCCAACACAAGAATCTACAAAGGTAGCCCTCTTGTTTGTTTTAATTGTGCCATGCTAATGGGCGGTCAGAAACGGCGAGTTAGGAGGAGCAATCCGGGTCGCGAACCGGGTGCGCCGAGAGCACTTCACACTTGCAGCGGCTGCGGTCGAGTAGGGCATGATTGTTGAGATTGCCCAGTCCTTCATCCCAACATGTTGTAGAAAAAAAAAACAGTGTTACACGGTGATAGTTGGTTGCGGTTGCCTGGGATCTCCCGGGTGTTTCTGTACAAACTGCAGTTTGCGCTGCGGTCATTCTTCTGTCAATACAACCTCTCGTGTGAGCCCCTGCCCCTCATTTGCGCGGATTTGAACAAAGTGTACCCAATAAAATTAGTGCGGGGCAGGGGGGTTGAACCCTGTCGATCAAAATTGTGCAATCTGGTCATTTAATGTGCACTTGAGTGTGAGTTGCTACACTGTGAATGCGCATTCTCAGCGACCCGGCAGTTTACTTGCTAGTCAGAGCAGGGGTGGCTGCCCCGGTGATGTCATTGGAGCTAAATAGAAGCGCTCTTGAGGTCGTACAACTCTTTTCTCCTTTTACCGCCATGTCAGATACTCTCGACAACGTCCTTGAGACTCTTGAGCCTCTGCTTACAATGCCGTCCTCCCAAGACTCTCCTGGCACGAAAAGTAATTGGCAAAACATTTACACCCTGTTCTTCTCCACCGCGACGCTCATTGGCGAGAAGCATCCAGAGTTTTGGGCACTTTTTGAACAAGGGGATAGCGACGACGACGAAGAGGAGAAGGAGGAGGAGGAAGAAGAAGAAGAAGAGGAGGAGGAGAAGGGAGAGGGTCGTCGACGCAAATGTATACGGCTGTGCTCGCCGCCACGAGAGGAGGACGAGGAGCCTGAGAAAGAAACACCCGAAGAGAGTAAGGTGAGCCGCAAGTCGTTTTCTTCTTGTCTTGCTTCCAACGGGTTGGCGTAGCAACGTCGCAAGGAGGTGGCTCACAAGAGGACGGTCAAGCGTGTCGAGAAGATAGTCGGTGAGAGCACGCACGGCCTCGTGCCCAGCCACGAACTTGCCGCTGCCATCACTCAGGAGTGTACGCTCATCGCCGAGAAAGCTGAAGACAAGGCTCTGGCATGGCTCGTCCGCAGCGCTTTCACCGCCCATCCAACTGGGTATGGCCTGTCATTTTATTACACCCACTCGTACCAACAGCATCTTACACTCCTGCTGAAACCGCACACGGCCCCTACATCATCGAGTAATCTCGAGTATATGAGGCTTTTGCTGGAGCTGGACAACAAGCTTGATCACATGCGTCAGGATACGGTATGTGTCGCCAGTTGTTCCTTTTACTTGTTCGATTCTCAACCACATGGTCCATCCAGAATCTCTCACAGACCCACGGCGCGAATCTGACCGTGACTTATTTGGCGAACCTGATCGACAAGATCGAAACTATAAAGTGCGCGTCTGAATGGCTTGCACACTCGGGTCCCAGCTCTGGCACATGGAAGAACAATGTCCATCGGACGCTTTTCCAAAGCCAACACCCCCGCAAATTTGCAGAACTCAATGACCGCGCCAAGGCCGCGAAGATGAAGGATCTCAGTGTCGAGTTCAAGGCTTTCAAGAAGAAGCGCGAGGACCTGATCACCACCTGCAACCATTTGTTTCATGCATATGAGAACGTACGTTGCAGCCTTTGGTTCTTTAGCTCGACTCATGTTCGCACAGTTTGGCACCGGAGTGCTTCTCCACCCATTCTTTGTGACTCGCAATCTCGGCCAGAAACGGGCCCACAAGTTTCGCTCACTTCTCGACCTCCTGATCAATTTGGCGCCTCCGGCTGACACGCAGCATCCCGGGTGTACGTGTTGCAGTGTGGGTTTGGACTCTACCATTCTCGCATCTCTGATCCTTTGATCCTGTCTGTTCCAGACTGATCCTATGCTTACTTACATTTGCTTACTGTTTCCTTTGCTTACTGATCATCTGCTTATTGATCAGCTTACTGATCATCTGCTTATTGATCAGCTTATTGATCACACTGATGAGCGTTCATAAATACTGCTTACTATACATCTAGAATACATATATAAGTAGCTGGCTGTAGTCCTGAGTCCTCAGTTCTTACTGTTGACTTCAGGCAAGTACTTACTTCGCATTTTGGCAATGCACAGAGTTCTTACTGTTGACTTCAGTTCTCTGTGCCTGCCTGATTCTAACAGGTTATGGGCCCCGGCCTTTGAACATCTCTAAGTCTTTGAGATCTTCATCCATCTGCATTTTCGCATTTCTGCATCTGCATCTGCATCTCTCCAAGTCCTTATAGTGTGTGTGACCTTTGTAAATAGGAACACCAACTGTTGGGACGAATCCTCTTTGCGAGGCAGTCTTTGATCCACCAGAAAACAAACGGTAGTCAATCCGTTGATTTTGGGGTTAGGGCCTAAGTGCCTTACAACTGGGTGTTCATTAGTATCATCTACCTACCTACGTATCATTTCTTCTCCACACACACTCCTGAGGACACCAATTGTCAATAGGCATTGGTTCTAGCTTTCTCTTGCTTGCACTTGCACGATGTGGCCTCCTGCGATGTCATCTTGTTCCTCTATTCCTGCTCCTGCTCCTGCTCCTGTTGTTGCCCCTGCGCATTTTTGCGTCTTCTGTGGAGGGCATACCCACTTTCTTCTCCAATGTGACCAGTTTCTGGATCTCACTGGAAAGAAGCCCAAAAAGAAGAAGGGTGCAGCAACTCCCCATCATTATGCCTCTCATGCGGACATCACCCTCCACTCTTCCTTAGCTCTGGATGACCGATGGACTGCTGACTCTGGTGCAACTTCGCACATGACAAACCGTCGTGATTGCCTGTTGAACACACGTCCATATAGAGTCCCCATCACGGTTGCCAATGGAGGTGTTGTTTACTCCGAGCTTGTGGGGGAGATCCGTCTGAGACCAATGATAGATGGGTGCTATGCCCAAGAAGTCATTCTCACAAATGTCCTCTATGTTCCCTCACTTGCTCAAAACCTCATTTCCACCACCTACCTGTCTCGCATTCATGGCTACTCCATTCTCATGCAAGGGTCCGTTATTACCTTTAGCAAAGATGGAGAGACCTACTTTGAAGCAGACATCAATGAGAGGAACCAGGCATTTGTGAGAGAGGCTCCTTCTGTTGGTTCAGCTTTTGCTGCTTCGGTCACCTTGCCTCTTGATCTGGACCTATTGCATCGCCGGCTTGGTCACCATGCTGTTGCAGATGCCCAGAAACTCTTGAGCAAGGGTCTGGTCACTGGTGCGAAGCTCACTTCAACCCAGAAGCCAGATCCGATTTGCGAGCCCTGTCTTGCAGGCAAACTGAACGCTGGTTCTTTTCCTTCCACTGGACATCGTTCCAAGGCTCCTCTTGATTTGGTTCACTCTGATCTGAAGGAATACACGGTCTACACCCGAGAGGGCTGGAGATATCGTGTTCTCTTCATTGATGATCACACAAGCTTCAAATGTGCATTTCACATGAAGCGCAAGAGTGGTACCTTCAATGCATTCAAAATCTTCAAGGCTTATGCTGAGAACCATTTTGGACGCAAAATCAAGGAGTTCCAAGACGATGAAGGTGGAGAGTACATGTCTAACGAGTTCAAGAACTACTTGCTCGCTGAGGGCATTGTGCGCCGTCATTCGACGAGGAACAGACCACAGCAGAATGGGACAGCAGAGCGCGGTAATCGCACTACCGATGAGCACACTACGGCTATGCTTCATGAAGCCAACCTGCCACCGTCCTTTAGGGCGCTCGCAGTTGCGGCATACATTCATGTTGCTAATATGCATCCAACGTCTCACATTCCGGAGAACACCACTCCATTTGAGCTTTGGTTCAAACGCAAGCCGGACGTGTCACACCTTCGGGTGTGGGGCTGCCTTGCATACGTGCATGTGCAGAAGGATAAGAGGGACACTTCTGGTATTCATTTCCAGAAGTGCATCTTTGTGGGGTATCCTGCAGAACACAAAGGGTGGACATTCTACAATCCTGTCAACAAAAAGATAGTGATATCCGAGCGCGCTGTCTTTGACGAGCGCTACTTCCCTGGGAACAAGCCTTCTATGATGCAGCAATGTCCCAAGACTCCTCCTTCTGCCTTTGTCGAGCTACCTCCTCGTATCAAGCCACAAGTGGTGCACGATGACGGGGGAGACGACGAGGATGATTCTGGTGTTCATCGAGCACCTCCTGTGCCAAATCCCAATCCTATCGAGCCAGCTCCTTCCCCTCCACATTCCCAACCTGCCAGCCGCGCTAATTCACCTCCACCTCCTGCACAATCTCCATCCAATTCACCATCACCTCCTCCTTCACCTCCTGGTTCTCCAATCGGTATTGCTGCGCGTCGCCGCTTCCACGGTATAGCCACGCCGCACATGCCTCGTCGGGACTGGTGGACAGTCAGACAGCCTACCCCAATGGTCTCTGACTCTGAAGATGATGTTGAAGAGCTGTTGCAACCAGACGATGCTCTGCTTGTTGCGCATGAGGGAGATACAGATGATGAGGAGCTTCAAGCTGCAAATGCTGCATCGGTGCAGTTGGCTTGCGCTGCCGTTCAATCTGGCAATCCTCGCACCTATCACGAAGCTTTGCGACGTGAAGATGCACACCTTTGGGAAGAAGCTGCTATCTCCGAGATAAACTCTCTCCTGGAGAACTGCACTTGGGATGTTATCGATGCACCTCCTGGTGTGAAGCCCATTCGCTCGCAGTGGGTTTTCATCATCAAGCACAAGTCTGATGGCTCCATTGAGCGCTACAAGGCGAGACTCGTTGCAGACGGTCGTGGCCAGCGTTATGGCATCGACTACACCGAGATCTTCTCCCCTACATCCAAAGCCTCGACGCTCCGCATCATCTTTGCTCTTGCTGCTCAGCATGAACTTAGGCTTCGTTCCATTGACTTCTCCTCTGCCTATCTTAACGGAGATCTGGATGAGGATGTCTACATGACTCAGCCTGAAGGATTTCCGCAGGGAGAGCGAGGCCAGCTTCTTAAACTGCGCAAGTCACTTTATGGGCTTAAGCAGGCTGGCCGTCAATGGCACAAGAAGTTGTGTGCAAAGCTGGAGTTTATTGGCTTCAGCTGCCTCCAGTCTGATCGCTCGTGCTACGTCTTCTTCGATGGCACGGTACGCATCATCCTCCCCATCTACGTTGATGACGGTATGATTGCTGCAAAGCATGATGCTGACATTGACCGAGTTATTGCTCAACTTGGCTCTTCATTCAAAGTCAAGGATCTTGGTCCTACAGAGTGGCTGCTGGGGATCAAGGTTGAGCGTGACTCGCCCACTGGAGCGGTGCACCTTTCGCAGCGCCAATATGCTGTGAACATGCTTGAGCAGTTTGGCATGGCTGATTGCAAGCCTGTTCACACTCCCATGACTCCTGGTCTTGTTTTGACCAAGGACACTCCTCTTGAGGAGGCCAAGCAGTATGGACCGAAGTATCTGTCCTCTGTTGGGTCTCTGATGTACCTGTCCACGCAAACGCGTTCAGACATCTCCTTTGCTGTTGGGTACCTTGCCCGGTTCAACAGCAACCCAGGCAAAGCGCACTGGGATGCTGTCAAGCACCTGATGCGCTACATCAAAGGCACACTTGATTACCGCCTCACTTATCGCAAAACATCACCCTCATCACATCCTTTCACCACCCACTTCGCTGCAGCAAAGCCTGACTCTCAGCTTACTGCTTACTCCGATGCATCTCACGGAGATTGCAAAGAGACTGGAAAAAGCACTGGTGGTTATGTGCTCTTGATGAATGGTGCTCCTGTGAGCTGGCGAAGCAAGCTGCAGACTACAGTCGCTCTATCTACTACAGAGGCTGAATATGTCGCAGCTGTGGAGGCTGGCAAGGAGATAAAGTGGGTGCGCAACTTGCTGTTTGAACTGGGCTATGGAGTGTCTGGAGCTTCTCCCCTTATGATGGACAATCAGTCTGCTCTTTCTGTTGCTAAAAACCCCGAGCATCATGGTCGCATGAAGCACCTTGACTTGGCTTACTTCTGGCTTCGTGACGAAGTTGCCAAGGGCTTCATCGCAGTTGAATACACTCCAACTGAAGAGCAGATTGCGGACATCTTCACTAAAGCGCTTGCTGTTCCCACTGTGGAAAAGCTGCGTTCTATGATGGGATTACGGGGGAGCTAGACGAGATTGGTCTCGTCCCGGGGGAGTGTTGCAGTGTGGGTTTGGACTCTACCATTCTCGCATCTCTGATCCTTTGATCCTGTCTGTTCCAGACTGATCCTATGCTTACTTACATTTGCTTACTGTTTCCTTTGCTTACTGATCATCTGCTTATTGATCAGCTTACTGATCATCTGCTTATTGATCAGCTTATTGATCACACTGATGAGCGTTCATAATACTGCTTACTATACATCTAGAATACATATATAAGTAGCTGGCTGTAGTCCTGAGTCCTCAGTTCTTACTGTTGACTTCAGGCAAGTACTTACTTCGCATTTTGGCAATGCACAGAGTTCTTACTGTTGACTTCAGTTCTCTGTGCCTGCCTGATTCTAACAGTACGGTCTTTGATGAGCACGAGAAGCTCAACCGCAAAATTCTGTACGACTTGGCTAAAAGCCTCTGCAGGGAGAGAATTGCGACCAAATGGTCACTTTTTTGGACAATTTTTCTACAAAGTACCGCTCCAAGGTGCAGGTCTAATGACTGCTAGTTTTTAGCTTCTCTTTGCTTTGTTTTTGTACTTGTCTCTCCGTCTCAATAATCCCATAGGTTATCTTGTGATCATCGCCTATTTTCTTGTAGATTGAATTGAAGTCGGATATATTTCTTGGTGGTCCAAGGTCATTTAAATTGAATGGACATGTCGGAGCATTCAGGTCTTAAGCTGTAGCCCGGTTGCGGATGGTCCGCGCCTGCACCAGGTATATATTGTTGATCATCATACACTGCATGTGTTGCTGGTTCGACTCCAGCCCGGGCTACAAGGGTCAAATATCATGCACTTTTTTTTTCTAGTTCCGACTCACAGTCAATCAATTGAGAGGTGTACCAGTACAACACTTCATGTCGCCAGTGAGCTCACCTTTTTGCCGCTGTTCTTGATGGCCTATGGTGATCTGTCAGTGCTTGCAGTGTGAGGATTCACGAGGAAGTTGGATTCAACCCAAAGCTTTGGTGTGTGGCAACTTTTGTAGCTATCCAGGCTTAACACAGTATTTCAGGGAAAGCTGGGAGCAGTCACATGGGACAGTTGAAAGTGAATTCAGCCGAAAGCCAGTGGATAGAAAAAAAACATTTTTTTGCATCGTTCTACGAACACCTGCCCCGAGTCGAACGGGAGAGCACCGCATAGCTTGTTTAACTTCAGGTTATCAATATCAATGAATGCAGGTGCACTCCAAGTGGTACAGGTCTTGTTTCGATCCAGGATACAGTGTATTCAAGAGCGTTGTGATACCACATAGGTGAAATTGGTGTAATCACCCACCTTTTCACGCCAAACAGGAGTCGTTCGATCTCAATAAATGCCCAATGCTCACACTACAGTCCCTCCTTGCGGAATACGGACAACCTCGAAGAAACTTTGAATTTCCTTTTCGAACTTACTTCTAGAGTTCCGAGATCACCGGGACCATCCAAAAAGGGCAATAATACGATCAACTGTCAAACGACTCTTTCACGCAGTTCAAAACCCCGAATTTGCTGTCCATTCACCCCAGTTTCTCCACCCAGACTCACTCCAGAATATTATACCAATACCCCGGGACCAATCATCTTCTGTTGCCATCTCATCTTTCCCTGAAACCCTTCACGATATTGCGTCGCACGCTTCTTTCGGCCATATCGAGTTAGCCTCACTCACGCGGATGAACTCTGAAGCCTATTGAATTGGCCTAAATATGCAAATCACACAGTGTAACCACCTGGACATTGGAACCATGCGGTTCGGACATTTATTTCTTTATCACCTCGTTTCACGTTGCTTCTGATTATATTTTCTACATATGCTCGTATCCACCGTGATCGGTTTCATGACTAAATCTCCTTATTTGTACTCAGATCTTCCCATGCTTCTCGGTTCCGAATTACTTATAATGCTCAGTAGAACTTGTAGTTAGGTTGTTGTATTTTTGTCCCCGTAATCTGCGTATAAGAATTACACTCAAGTGCACCCAAACTATCTGCTTTTCTGGACACCATATCTCGCCTCAAAACCTCTCGTAGTGAAGCAGTCTTCACTACGAACTCTTACCTCTGGTCGCCGAAGACCTTTCGCCACTGAACACCCTGAACTCGCCGTACTTACTAACCGTTTAGCGTTTACAGGCTTCCGTTGCCCAAGACTCGTTCCCAGTGGAACTTGTCCATATCTTCCCCTATCTTCCGACTTCTACGCCACTCCCAAAAGACATTCGTGATTCTTCGTTTGTCTGGAAGGCAGTCAATACTTGTGCGCTTTGTAAGAGTTGATCAAAAACCTTCCGCCATTCGTGTATTGTGATAAACGATACATCCAATCGATACGCGAAGTAAATTCTTTTACGACAGCACAGCGTCTGTGGGTCCATTGCAACATGCCTAGCACAGAGTGATTTCAGGGCAAGAGTGAAAACAGGCCAGAACGTGCAAACATATGCCCGAATGCGTGGTACAGAAGTTTTGCTTGGGGTTGGTAAATTTCACTGTACATACAGGCACAGAGGCAGAAAGACAAGTGCAAAAAACGGCAATCACTGGTACTAATGCACCTGGCCCGAGTCAAACGGGGTTGGGACCGCGGAAGAGTGATCATATATTCAGCATAGAGTGTGATCGCACTCCAAGTGCTACAGGTGCTGGATATATACAGCATGCGGCGCGGTCAAAATACTAGGTGCTAGACGGTGGTGGCGTTAGACTGATATTGACCACACAAAATTGGTGCTGCGGGACGGATGGCAAGAGGGCAACAGGTCTGGGGCACAGATCGCAAAAGAGCAAAAGTACAGCTATTATAGTGAACGCCGCCTGGCCCAAATCGAACGGGTGCGCTGCACAATCGGAAAACAAAATCAACATATAGATGCGGGCGCACTCCAAGTGCTACAGGGGCTGATTATATAGGGGATACAGCCGCATGTTTGATTTCCATCTGGCACCGCCGGTCATGGGTTCCGCAAGCTCTGACTCTTTTTGCCCTTGCGGTGTTCTGCGGCTGACCAGCTGATCAACCGAGATTATCCTGACGCAGCCAGAACAACCCGGACTTGGAGCATATGTGATGATGGCATGACAAAAGAACCTTAACGGCAGAGCACAAGGGTTTTGGTGGGATTTGAACCTACGGCGACCGATTATCTAAACAACTCGACGCTAGTCATGTAACCAGTACTCGAAGCCTGAGCTGTGAAGATATGGAGGGAGTTGGATTCGACCGAAACCTTGGCGTGCGGCAACAGTGTGCAGTGCTTTGATTTCGCGGCCTTTGAGCCAGCGTCATTTTCTTTCTCTTTTTTTACAGGTGCATGCTCCAGGTAGATGCTATGGATGTACAATTCTTTACTTTCTGTCACTAGTCGCCGCGATGGACATAATGTACTTTGTTTAGGGTTAACGTGCATTCCAAGCCTGTTGATGAGCTGCCAGGCCTATTTCACATGGGGAAAAAAAAAAAAAGTTTGAAGAGTGGAAGTGTCTTCGAAGTGTCTTCGGGCCGACTCGAACCGCTAACCCGCCCGCCTTTGGTCAAAGGAGCGGTGGCATATACTGATCCACGAGCACTTTCACGGTGTTAATAGCGCCGTGACCTATGTTCTGCAGAAGTGGCCTGCTGTCACTGAACATAGGAATGAAGGTGTCTGGCCTTGGCCACCACTGCAAGCTCAAACCCGAGCTCAAACGTCAATCTCAAACGTCAATCGGGGTTCTTCTTTGTACTCAGGAGATGTTATGTTCTTGCCCGGTTGAGTGCGTCAGAGTTGCATGCGCATCTGGGACTAACCGATAGACGAATTTTGATGAATGAATTCGTCCGGTGGTACCTTCTGCAATGGTCAACTCCCTGATATCTCACTCACACCAACAAGTTGATTCTAACCCATTTCATGACGCCAACATGCGGTCTACCAAGCCTTTGCAGATCGGTGAGGATCACTCCCTAAAAATGGTGAGTCCAGCGATTACCAGGGAAAGCGTGGGGTTCGATTCCCCGTGAAGGTGTATTGAGCATGTGTTTCATTTTTGGGAGGATATCGCAGGGGAAAATTGTGCCAGGCAATCGATTACTAGCCCATTGATTTATGGTATTACAATTCGGAAAGGAAAGCAGGTGGTAAACGAGGTGAACATTGAACCGACGCTTGAGTCGCAAGAAAAAGAGAAATGCCTGGACACACTGGATATGAAGAGTTATACATTCAGTCTCGTTCTTATTACAGGAGGTATGCTCGCACTTGATAGAGTTGTACTAGAGATTAGAAGAGCTACTGAGAATCTTCCCTGGCACCAGCAAACGACTCCACCGATGTGTGCTCATTGGCCTTGTTGAAGGCGACGAGCAGACGGGTGCAGAAAGGGATAGTATACCCCATGCTATGAGCCCTGCAGAGCCGTGTCGTTCCATGTATGTATTCCAGGCGAAAAGCCATGAGGGTGGCTGCAGCCTGCTTGACCCTGACCCGAAGCGAGACATCGACGAAATTGCCGCCTCCGTCGATGGGCCACTTGCTCAGATCCTCCTGCAAGTCAGCAACCCTAGACTGTTGCGATGACCTCGTCCGTCGGCCCGAGGTAACATTGGGCTCCGGCAACACAGTCACAGCCGGTAAAGGATCCACTTTGTGAGCGACATTGAATGAGAGACCTCACTTTGCATAGGCAGGATCAGTGTGGGACCACCTGCAGGTCTGGTCAGGGATTGGACAGTCAAATAATGGAGGGAGCTTACGCCGAATAGTCCTGCAAGAACATACCTTCCGATGAGGCACGTTTGAAGGTGGGGAAAGCAAACTCGTGCCCCGCAATGTTGAAGCAGTATCTATCACCTGAGCATCTGAGTAAGCTGCTGGAGCAGGGTTGACGATGGAACATATAACGGACCGGGAGCACCTGCCGAGTCGCCATGCGGGGGAGACCTGCGGTCTCTAGATGCTTCTCAATTTCGCCAGTGACTTCAATGGGGAGGAATGCTTTGCAGGCACTCCAGGTGAGCATCATTGCTGCGATCACATCTTCATCTTGGTCAACAGCTGTCTCTGCTGGCAGGTCCTTGGTGTAGCTCTTGGCGAGGCCAAAGACCCGAGCATGGCGGGGGCCTGCATTCCATCCGACCTGCACAAGGGTACTATCGTGAGTTGGCTGAATGGAGGATTAGAATTTAATTTCCATGACTCGGTGATAAACATGCACTCGAACATTGCACCGTTCCCAACAGGCTGCGATGATTACTTTTTCGAGCCAGGGGAAAAGATCATCAGAGAAGGTAGCACTGAATAAGACACCGCAGAGCACGATGAGTTTTCACCGGCGACTGCAGTCGGGAGATTAGCTCTGCAGATGGTGCAGGGAGCAGAAAACATACAATTGTGGCCGACAAAGATCACAGAGTCGCTGATATCAACGTCCACAAAGTTGTTGGCGTCATCGATAACAAAATCAGGTTCTGTGCGACACTTGGTATCGTAAAGGACGGTATACCGGCCAATCGGCGGGGCCTGCCTTTTGCACCAGACAATCTGCGGGTTCGCCAAGGTGCCAACATCAAGCCTGGATTGTGTAGCTTCGATCTCCCCAATAGTTCTTGGTCAGTCCGAAGCGATGGATCTGTGACGCATGATGTGTCAGAGTAGAGGCATGTTGGGCGAGATGATAATACCAGGTTTTGTTTCTCCCGATGACTGGCAGCACCAGTCAAGCTGCGAGCCTGCAACTTAGCCATGCGAACACTGGCTTTCAAGGCTTGACAGGCTTTGGTGAGATGGGCGGAAGATTTCGACGATTCAAATACAAAGGCGACAACTTTGTCGAGCTGAAGCAAAGTTTAGTCCAGGATTATATCGCCGACAGTATAGAAACATGCAGTGTCAAGCCCAGAGTGGATCGTCGTCAAGTTGTGGATAAAAACAGCAGCCTTAGTTGTATCTGGCACCAATTTGGCGATGAGGGCAGTGTTAGTTTCGAGGAATTGGGCGGCTGCAGTAAAGGTTAACAGCTGGAATGTTGTAAGAATATGCAGCAGAACCTACCTGCCTAGCCTGAGTTTTCTGTGCAGTCTTGGGCATGATGGTGTGGTGGGCAGAAAGGAGAGGGCAGTAGGCAGAAATATTATCCTGACCCCGACACTTCTAATGATCAATCAAGATCTTTATCCGGGGTTATCTGTTGCGATCGATGTCCATCTGTGATGTTGGGATTGATTGTCAAAGTACAGCCCCTAACAAGGGCAACATTGGTGTGTTAGGCTGGCACAGACGACACTCTTGTATTTCATTGGCTCAACAAAAAGAAAAGAATAGACCTCTGCCACGAAAAAGACTGTCATGCCGAAGACCAGCAAAACCAGATCCAAGTGTTAAAGGGAATGAGACTTACAGGGTTTGAACCGACGACCTTATGACTCTCTCACCTCAACCTTGAACAGTGTTGACACGAAACAATCCAAGTAGACTATTCTGCCGAGTAGCAGTGATCGGAAAGGAACGCAGTAGACTGAACTGCTTCATTTACCTGCCTGAATTGAATTGGGGCCCACAAAGAGAACCCAGAGAGAATTATGAAAATTGGAATATAACAAAAGAGGTGTCGAGATGTGATCTTGCATCAGGGAAATTATGTCTAACCTGCGACTGGAGGCGCAGATTCAGATTGTAGCCTAATCGCAGCACCTGATCCTCGATCCCGAACCAGAAAAAAAAAATGTTGGCGGTAGACAAGGTGTATACTATTCAATGGACGTGACATTTTCATCGCTGCTGATTTTGTTGGGTTAGCTGTGGGCACTGGTGATGCCCTCGTCTGGCGTCCCTCATTCTCTAGATTGACCCATCGCTGCTCTCTGGACACCCAGCAATACCGCGGAACCAGATGAAGAAGGCTGCGGTTGTTGGGACACTAGTCAAAGAAATGGAAGCGGCAGGTCATGAACATGTGTGACACACGCAAGTTGCTTTCCTAGCAAGCGACTCTGGAGTGTAAGCCCCTGTTGCACTGGGTGTGCCCTGCACCACCCTGTAGTTGACCTGGAACGGATAGCTTGGGGTCAGGTCCCCGTTCAACTCGGGGCAGGGGCGTACATCACATCGAATCGGGGGGGGGGGGGGGTTTTTTTTTTTTTTTTTGGAGGGAGGGGCTGCAGAGGTAATGTTAATTGGTTGTGTTCTGGAAGAGGAGAGAAGAGACGGGTTAGGGACGGGCGGCTGCTGCTGCAGCTGATCTTACAGGACAAGGTATTGGCACGTGGTCCCAAAGGAGGAAGAGAATGAAAAAAAATTGACAATCCGACAAACACCTGCCCCGATTCGAACGGGTGAGCATCACATGACTGTACTACCTCCTTCCTCAATTGATGTGGGTGCAGTCTAACTGCTACAGGCGCTGATAATCTGTGCTTGGTCTCATGTGAAGAGACTTGCTGCTGCATTGGGCCCCAAACACATTGTATAGGCGGAAGTAGACAGACATGATAGATACTGCATGGGCAGCGAACACGGCGAAGAAGAAAATGATGCTAGGACCAGTTGTGCCACCTACACTAACGCGGACAGGCAAGCACCGCATACATACATACAAGTTGAACGTGTTAGATGTTTGATGCAATGACACAGAGAAGAAAAAAAAGAATTATGCGCAGTGTGACAGACACCTGTCCCGAGTCGAACAGGTGAGCACTGCATAGCAAGTTCAATCATCAACACCACTAAATGCCGGGGCACTCCGAGTGCTACAGGTGCTGTGTATATGCAGGATGCAGCCCGTTCAAGGAATTAGATGTTGGTTGGCCTCACATTTTTATTGGAGAGAAAAGGGAGAATAGAATCGGCGGTGGATTCAATGGAAAGGTGTGAGTTGTTTGAGATGCCCGGATGGTTGCTGTGGCATGCGGCACAGAGCTATACATGGATGGTCGAGGGTCACAGAGGTTCAAATTGGAGTGGGAAGGGATGCTGTAGGTGGGCATTGATAGCAAGAAAAGCGGCGAGTTGGAAGAGGCACTGATCGTGTGTGGGAAAAGAAGCAGTATGTTGGTATAGCCATGTCGTGCACGTGACATTTGCTCGTGTCTCCATCACCTTGTGTCTTTGGTGTCTATGTTGTTGGCATCACTCACAGAACAGTCTTGCCCGCCTCATTTGCAATCTAATCCCTCATTCGCTTCGCAATAGGCAGGGGAGCTCGAAGGTGGACGGTTCAAGACTGTGACGGCAATCCAGGTCGACGACACCGTGGTTATAGGCTTGTTTAGTAGGATAACATCCAAGTCTATTGAGCGACAGTTCTTCCCTGTGCTCTTCTCCAGCGGTGGGCCACCGATCAACCTGGCACAGGTGCAAGAGTTCCCACGCATTGTGGATGGTATGGGTCGAGGGCTATTTCCTGAGCGGCCGACGGTGCAGGGCTTTCGTCTGACGACAGGGGAGCTGCATCGGCAGCTGTGGATGTGGGAAGAACAGGATGAATCTGGCGGGTGATGCCAATAGGAGCAAAGCTCTGAAGTGGTAAGTGGAAAAGTTCATTGCATTGGCATGCTTTCACCCGGCGGATTAGGACGCTACAGGCATACCTTGTAGTTATTGTGCCGTGGTCGAACGTGAAATTGAAGGTGGTGCAGATGGAGAAGGATGGGGTGCCAGGGTTCGGCCTGGTTGCGCCCAGCATATCGCCATGGGCGAGTATATCTACGAGGCCATAGGGCTCTACACCATCAACTTCAGTACTGATCACTCGTTTCTGTCCACTATCGACTGTCTCAGGCACAGAACGCTGCATGTGTTTTGGGGTCCGATATATCTCATAAATCACGACTGCAGGCCCAACGTCGAGGTGAGTGCGTTTCTGCTGTGGGTGAATGCAGGTTGACATGGATTAAAGTATATTAAGGTGACGAACACCTGTTCAATGATTGTTCAAGCTTTGCGGCCAATCAAGGCCGGAGAAGAGCTGTTCGTGAACTACAGGAGCAATTTCTGGGACGGACCGTGCCCTTGCCGCACATTATGAATGCTCACGTGGGCCCTTCGAATTTTGCCCCTACAGGGGTTACGGGCCATGCACCGTTCATGCATCCGATGTCGGGACCGCCTTTGTGCCGCCTGTTGGCCCAATGGCACAGCAAGACACATTCCGCAATTGGGGTACCACGGGATCTTAGCTTGGGCCACCACTCGGAGTGCCGTCTCAGCCGCCTGTGTTCTTACTTGCCGAGCCAGGGCATTCAGCTTTGTTTTCACTTTGTCGGCCGCCTCCCTTTCTACGACCAGGCCCGTCACAACCACCGGTTTTTTCACAAACAGGTTTAGCTTTGCTGCCTCCGCATCTGCAAAGGCAACTGTTTCCGCCGCCTGGGCCGTCGCATGCAGCTGTGTCTCCGGTAACCCCATATTTGCTGCAACTGTGGCTTTTAGCCCGCACGGAATGACGGCAGAAGAAGAGCCGAGTGAGAAGACACGCTCGGCAGAGGCTATCCGGAGAAGCAAGAGGTGCATGAACAAACAAAAAAAGGATCAGAAGTGATTGAGAATGTAGTAATAATTGTAACATGTATAGTACTACTCAATGAAGGGAGACCCAGTTGCAGATGGCCCGCGCATACACATTCATGGGTTCTCGACCTGTAAGCAGAATGATTTGTATGAACCTGCTCGTTCGAGTCGAGTCTGGGTCATGTTCAGGGTATGCAGATTTTTCCCCTTTTTTTCTAAAATGTTCTTGTGTTTGTAAGTGGGCTACGCAAGTGGAAAAAGGCATGGAGGAGAGACTTTGGAATCAAACCCCAAGGCAGGCATTTAATTCTGGGTGACAAGCGGTGTTCGTGCGATGAAGATGTGAATCTCAAAGTGGGCAAACTACTGCAGCTGGTTGTCCAGTGCGTCGTGTATGAGGCGCAGAGCCAGCCGTGACCCTGAAGAACTGGGTTTACTTCGACTCTGGTATGTGGCATGCATACTCCAGCAGATCTTTTTACGCTGAAGACTTTGTCTGGGGTGCTGAATGCCGCCGTGAAATTCCAGGTTTAGGGGGTGCCCTGAGCTTACTTGTTGGGTCTTATTAACGGTCCCGACCCAGGAACTGCAGCCATATGGTGGTAACCCTACTTGCAGAGGATGATTTCTCTGGCGTAGAAGATGTACAATATCCTGTTCTTTGCATTTTGTGGCTTTGCTGTGGCCCGTGTTCGGATTGCCATTGCGCTGATTGCGAGTCTTGATGGTGGGAAAAAGATGAGGGTGCAAATTACAGCCTCTGCCCCAAATCGAACGGTGGTCTGTGAGAAGCGAGTACAAGTGTGTGAGCTTGTGCGAGGGCACGCGAGGCGCTACTGAGGCTGGGGGTTAGTGGGTCGTGTGGTTCTAATGTATAGTTGGCTCGGAAACGAGTTAGAAAAAGGAGGTATTGTGGTTCGGACACGCACGGGAAGAATGTGCACCTGCGATTGGGTGACGCGAGAGCGGGGACCTTATGAGCGTCGGATGGGTGGTGTATTTGCAGTTTCGGTAACGACATATTGTGGTGCGGGATTCTCCGGATGTAGGGAAATTTTGGGGTGAATACTAAGAAAAAGTGCTTGAGGCTGTCCCAAGGACTTGCCCCAAATCGAACAGAAAGCCTCGCCCAGACGAGTTGTATGGATGGCGGGAGCACTCCAAGTGCAGTGACAAGTACTGTGGAATGGGAATAGATGAGCTGTAATAGAGCATTGCGCATGGTGATGGAAATTATAGTGTAGGCATGGATTTGAGCTGGAGTGAAGAATGGGACTCATGTCCTGTGAGGCAAAGTTGAAATGAAATGACCCGCAGAAGCCTATTGAAGTGGACTCTGTTAGTGCGACTCAACAACTTGAAGCAGATGGAAATAAAATGGAGGGAGCATACCTCAGGTCGAAGGTGCATGATGTTGGCATGAAGGGTCCTGCAGAATCCCGAATTCGATGATCGGGATACACTAATCATTCTCTTGCGGCGCTTGTAGTTGGATTACCAAGTACCGAAGGCGTTGGCTGTTGCAGTGTGGGTTTGGACTCTACCATTCTCGCATCTCTGATCCTTTGATCCTGTCTGTTCCGGACTGATCCTATGCTTACTTACATTTGCTTACTGATCATCTGCTTATTGATCAGCTTACTGATCACCTGCTTACTGATCAGCTTACTGATCACTTGCTTATTGATCAGGCTGACTGAGCGTTATTAATACTGCTTACTATATATGTAGGATACATATATAAGCAGCTAGTTGTAGTCCTGAGTCCTCAGTTCTTACTGTTGACTTCAGGCAAGTACTTACTTCGCATTTTGGCAATACACAGAGTTCTTACTGTTGACTTCAGCTCTCTGTGCTTGCCTGATTCTAACATTGGCACGGCGAGATAGAGAATTAGGTTCGAATCGAACGAGCCAAACTGCAGCATCAAGTCCTCCTTGGTTACCCATTACATCCGCGAGACAGGCACCTTTCTTGCTCCTTGCACGCCTAGGAATTCCACAATGAAGTCATCAATGAACGGAGAGGAGCTAGAAACTCAGACTCACCGCGGCTGCACTCGGGGCAGCTATGCTGGATTTCCTTCAATTGGTAAAATGTAGGTCAATGCGTACAGTATATATTCACCTCAGCAATCATGGGACATAGCGACGAGAGTTGTGTTGAGAAGCCCAGGAGAAAAATCCGACGAATATGTTGATCGGGTGAACTAACCTGCTGACAAGCATCTGAGCCCCGTGCCTTCCTGTTGAACTCTATCTGAGTCTGATTTAATTGAGGCCGACAGAGGAGGAACATCGGTTGCAAACTAACTCTGGCCAACTTTAATTTTGGTCAGGTTCAACACGCACGGGTAAGAAAAAAAGGTAAATTTGTACCAATGGCTAGGATGGGGCTCACATCCAACCAGTTAGTCAGTCGAAAATAGAACGCAGGTAGGGTTTTGGTTCATAGCAACCGAGGTTCACCGCAAACACGTGCGAGAGGCCGGTGAGATCGAAGGCAGAGGAGGGAAGAGGATCATCTGCAGACTCACCTCATTGTCGTTAAATTAAAACAATTCAGTGTTCAGTCGGGGGACACGACGGCACAAGGTGATTTGGGAGGGAAAGAATCAGTCCAGGTTCTGATGGCACAGGGTCGAATCAAACGAGACTACCTGCAGAGACGACAAATCCATGAAAGCATCGGTACCATCCACCGCTGGGCCTTGCTTGCCGTCGGACTGAAAACCGGCTACAGGAAACCACATCAGATTCTGTGTGTACTAAATTTCAGGCCAGTGTGGAGGAAGAAAGGAATTGGGTACAGACTCACCTCACCTGATCAATAGTCCTAGCGTGAATTAATCCAATTGGTAGCACGTGGAAGGTCGTAACAGTGTATGTGTGGGGATGCCTGAGATGGCTGTAAAGTGTGTGTGTGTGTGTGGGGAATGCTTCCTGGATAATGTTTTCGAGGAGCTATATGTCGTTGATTCTGGGTGATCTGTCTATCGCTTCTAGCGTGAAGGGTGCTGGAAATTATGTCCGTGTCCTGGCTTCGTTGTTCTTTGATGGCCTAAGTTAGCTAAAGAAGGGTGAAAATGAAAATATACTGTCTCCTTGTTCTAGAATTCCTGTTGTATCAAGGAAGGGGACGAGTGGGAGGCTCAGGACTGACAGAGGGCTGTTCGAGCTTCTGGTTATGTTCTTTGGCTTCAGATTATGAACTTGAGTTATCGGAAGTGCTTGCAGCTTGAAGGGTTCACAACCGCTTTCATGTCAGTCTGTTGCGCTCGTATGTGGAAAGTGACAATACATTATTTCCTAATAGAGCGCAGCCAGGACCTTATGACTTTGGGGAACCTGCTGGGGACAAGTGGCAGGTTGACTCAATTATGGCTCGACAGGGAACAAAGTGGAGTTCCACGTTCATTGGAATTTGGGCGATACTACGTAGGAGGCATTCAATGCTGTGAAATTACTGAGTGCACTTGATGATTATTTCGTGTTGCACAGAGTTAATGTTGCAGTGTGGGTTTGGACTCTACAATTCTCACATCCCTGATCCTTTGATCCTGGCTGTTCCGGACTGATCCTATGATACATATAAGTAGCTGGCTGTAGTCCTGAGTCCTCAGTTCTTACTGTTGACTTCAGGCAAGTACTTACTTCACATTTTGGCAATACACTGAGTTCTTACTGTTGACTTCAGTCCTCTGTGCTTGCCTGATTCTAACAGATCTCACAGAGCCTCTTACTCAAGCTGTATACGGCCTCCACGTCCTCAAGCAATCTTGATTATATGCGTCTTTCACTTGAGCTCAATGACAAATGATACGGTATGTGCATACGGTATGTGCCGCTATTTTTCTTTTGCTTGCGCAAGGCCCAACTACGCGGTCCGTCTAGAACCTCTCTCACACCCATGGAGCAAACTGTACTGTCACTTACCTTGCGAATCTCATCGATAAAATTGAAACTATCAAGTGCGTATCGGAATGGCTAGCACAGAACGGTCCTGGCTCCGAAACGTGAAAAAACAATTTCCACCAAGCATTTTTCCAACGCCAAAACCCTTGTGACTTTGCTGAACTCGATGACCGCATCAAGATGGCAAAGATGAAAGAACTGAGTGTCGAGTTTAAGAAGTTTAAGGACCTCATTATCGCACGCAATCATTTGTTCTTTGCCTATGAAAATGTATGTCTCAGCTGTTTGGTCCTTTAGAGACTCATGCTCGTACAGTTTGGAAGCAGGTACTTCTTCACCCATTCTTCTTGACTCCCAATCTCAGCCAGAAACAGGCCAAAAAGTTTCGCTCTCTCCTTGACCTGCTGATCAATCTTGCGCCTTCAACTGACCCGCTGTATCCCAGATGCACAATCTTTGACAATCACAAGAAAAACAATCACAAGACTCTCTATGACCTGGCTAAAAGCCTCTGCACGGAAGAGAAATGAGCACAGATAGTTACCTTTTTAGATAAAATTTTCACCAAATACTGCTCCAATGTGTGGATCTGATCCTTGCTCCTTTTTTCCCCGCTCTGCGCTTTGTTTTTGTACATACCTCTGTGTCGTACTAATTCTGTACGTTTCGTTGTCGTCATCGTCTATTTTATTGTAGATTCAATCGAAGTCAAGAATATTCCTTGGTGGATCTGAGGTCCAAGGTTATTCAAATCACATGGACACGTCGGAGCATCAAAGGCTTTGAATCCAGTTTCTTTTTTTTCATCTTCAGGCATTCTTGCAATATCCTACCTACTTCCAGGTCCTCGCTGTCTCATGATCGGCCTGTTTGGTGGCTTAATTCTCTCTCACGCAATTAGGAGCTAGAGCTCATAAAACATTACCCACTAAACTCTTGACAAAGATCCATCTCAATACAAAAACATAGTGCGCAAACCATCTTCATCAGAACACAGAATTTTGACCATTTCAGTCAGCCTCAAACAGATGCCAACATGCACTCTACCAAGCCTTTGCTGATTGGCAGTGATCACTTCCTTACAATAGTAAGTCCAGCGATCATCAGGGAAAGTGTGGGGTTTGATTCCTCGGGAAGACGTATTGAGGCTCTTTTCCTTTTTGGGAGGATATCCTAGGCCCAATTGTGCAGTGAAAACCATTCTCATAAGCACATCGCTTTATTTTATTCTGAGTCCAGACTTGCATATTTTTATATCAACACAACTCAGTTGTTCGAGCTTGCCAAACGCTATGTTCAAATACAGGTCAGCTAGGGTTTAATCGTGCACAAATGTCTGTCGCGTTACTTTAAACACTCCTCCATCTCAAAACCCTAGTCCTGGTTATTCACCACCTATAGCACTCGGAGTGCAACCGCATGAAGTAGGTAAGAACATCCATATTATGCGGTTCTGACCCCGTTCAACTCGAGGAGGTGCAATGAGATCGGTCGGACAAATTCCTTTTTTTCGAGTCGAGAAAGTGAATCATCATTGGGTTCTTTTGCTTTCTTGGCCTGAGCAGGAATGGTACACGCAACTCAAACCTGGCCGATGAACTAACTCAGAATATGCATACACAACATTGAAAATGTCCCATTTATGGCCGTTTGATTACTTCTCATCATAGCTCGAGGTCGATGTCATTATCAATTCCTAACTATAACATTTAAACACAACCAAGATTACTTCGTTGGGTTCAAGGAATTACAATCTAGTGGTCTAAAAGATGCACCTATGCCTCTCAGTTGTTGGACGCAGCTAGCTCTAAAAGAAATTGATGGTCAGACTCAATGAGAAAATAAGGACATCCACTCAAAAGACATTGGATGAGATCAAACTGGTGGAATACACAGAGGACATCGCAGGGTTGGTGGTCTTCCGATTGGCCCATCCCCAGAATTCGTTCTGGCCAGTCAGAGCGAGCGTGCGCCAGAACGATTCCCAGAGACTTGAGGGACAGCATGAGGGTGTACATGCAAGTCTTGATTATGGTCTTGAATGGGCAGACATCGATTTGCTCTACCTACTCGTGTGCAGCAATCTAGCATGGTTCAGAGAAGACATGCGGGTCTGAGATGACTGACCTGACGACAGAGGCAAAAACAGCAATAGCCATGCACACTCTTGCAACGCACCCAGGGACTGAAAAAAAAAACGAATAGATCCTTATTGACTTCGGTTGAGTTCGAACAGAGATGGGTTGAAATCCAGATGGCCCATTCCTCAAAGTTGATCCTAGAGCTGGTTGAAGTTGTCGTCAGTGCCGGTCAGTTCATAGGAGATGGAAAATTGATTGCGATGTGGAGGATTGGGTAGCCTGAGCAAAAATGAAGGAAGCTGAACACTGGTTAAAAGTATTCACCGAGCTGCCCAAATGGCAGGTTCAACTTCTAGGGTTTTTCATCTCAAGACAGTTGGAATTGAAATTCAGAGATTCTGGGCGAATCTAAAGGTGTGTTTGATTCGCGATGAGCTTCAGTCGACTTCAGATTTTGCCTTTGCCAAGGAACCATGTATGCTGGGGTCAAAAAGTGTCAAGGAGAACTGTCACATGGCAAGCAAATTACTCAGAGTCTTGAAGTGAAGACCGATAGGCTAGTCTGTATCCTTTTTACGTTTAGCGAGCTGTTACACATGTTATAATCAGGCAGGCACAGAGGACTAAAGTCAACAGTAAGAACTCTGTGTATTGCCAAAATGCGAAGTAAGTACTTGCCTGAAGTCAACAGTAAGAACTGAGGACTCAGGACTACAACTAGCTGCTTATATATGTATCCTACATGTATAGTAAGCAGTATTAATAATGCTCAGTCAGCCTGATCAATAAGCAGGTGATCAGTAAGCTGATCAATAAGCAGATGATCAGTAAGCAAAAGAAACAGTAAGCAAATGTAAGTAAGCATAGGATCAGTCCGGAACAGACAGGATCAGAGATGAGAGAATGGTAGAGTCCAAACCCACACTGCAACACTAGGAGGGGAGTGATTCGGCCGACTGGGTGACCGGAGGTATCTCGGGCGAGGTGATACGCCGAGGCGTCGGGTCAGAGATCGGAGATCGGAGTCGGAGGTGATCGATCGGACCGTGCGGAGGTTTTCACTCAACACCACAAACAGCAGGGTGAGAGCCTCTGGCAGGTATCCTATTCCACAACGTCGCTGGGGAAGAACAGAGCGGGACAAGAACGGACAAGCTCAGGATTGCCAAGTCAAGTCGCGTATAGAGGGGTGCAGCGTAGACAACGTTAATTAACAAACTAAAGATACACGATGACCTGGAGGCGTATTTAAACTACTAAAGGTTATTATGTATCTATAAAAGGAAATATCATGATGGTCTAAGCGCAACAATAGCGACTGACCAAAAAGGAAATGGAAGTTAGAACATGAGGATGAAACAATAAGAAAGAAGGCAGATACGCTCAGTAATCCTTCATTGCGTAAAAACCGGGTTCAAACACAAGGTCCGATGGAGTTTGTCTTGGATTTGTGAGTTGGCGGAGAAGCTCCGTCGGCCGATCTCCGAGAGATCGACGGCTCCGGGGCCGAGTCCCGAGTTCTGAGGCACGGATATAACAGGTGCTCAACATGTCAAAGAACTAAACCACGACGAATGGCACCCTCTGCACGCACCTCTGTCTCCAAATGCAATCCCTACATGGCCCTGGCAGATAGTGGCCACCGATCTAATCGGCCCACTCACACCAGCGATTGCCAAATTTAAGTGCAACTGACGTGCTACCCGAAAGCTAGACTTCCGAATTGCACAAAGTTGTGGCTGAAAGGCATGCCGAAACAAGTAGTATAGGCTTGCATAAAAGCGTAGCCTAAACCACTTGAATAAAATCGCACTTCGGTGGAACTGATTTGGGACTGAAATACTGTGATTCGATTCGCACAACGGTTTCACCGAAATGCGAACCGAAACGTTTGAGTTTCGGTTTGAGAAAAAGTGCCGTCGATACCTGACATTTCAGCGCAGCTTAAATGTCAGCTGAAACTCAGAGTTTTGGTTCTCATTTCAGTTCAACTGAAATGATGCGTTTCGGTGTGCATTTCGGCCAGAGCTGAAACTCGAGCCGAAACCATGGTTTTTGGGCGCGCTGAAATTTGGTCGGCGGATCATCCGCCGACGAGCTGCCGGCCATCTGCTGACAATCCAACACTCATCCGCAGATGGTCTGCAGCTGAGCTGAAGACGAGGTAGTTTTTTTCTCCATTGTAGCAGTACGACATCCACGATAGGAAGCATCCCTCAGTCTGGTAGTAATCCAATCTCACTAGAATTACGATCGACCAAAAAAGAAAACGTGCCAACTGGCGCTACGAAGGAGTAGTATAAAGTAGAGGATACGCCAACTGGCGCTACAAAACAATAGGTACAGTAATTAGTAGGTATTTAGTCATCAATTCATCAGGAATTTACTACGAAGTCATACACTGGCTGAGGACCGCGGCCAGGCAGGGGAAACGGCGGTAGTGCAAACCCTCCCCGGCGAACGCCAGAGCGGCAGCGGCGCGCAAGCAGAAGGTGGTGAAACCCCCTGTGGACCTGAGGCTGACGTACTCCTGGTGGTTGACGCGGCACGCACAGCAGAACCGGAACCGATACCCCCCGCTCTGAAAGACGCGGAGGTGCAGCAGTCGTTCTGCCACGTCAAAAAAGAAATTAGTGAGAGCATAGAGACAAGTGGAAAAAAAAAAAGTACCGACAAAGCAGCAATGCCGGACGCGATAGCGCCCGAGCCACACAATAATTCGACCACCCCGCTTGCATTTCGCGTACTGCGACTGGCGGCAGGCCATGCAGTTCGTGTGGCCAGCCTTCAGCGCGATCCTGCGGGCGAATTCGGTGTCGTTGATGAAATGCGCGCGCCAGAGTAGCACATTGAGCTTCCTGATGTTTGCGTGGAGGTAAACGTCGCCGGCCCCTTCGTGCTTGGCCGGACGCACGGCCTGAGCGGCGGGCGACAAGGCGGAGGATTTGGGTGCCAAAGAAGGCGTGCGTGCTGCAGCAAGAGAGCCCGAATGAAGCGTGGTTAGATACTCTGAAGGCAGGGCGTATGCAGCTGGGATCAGGAGCCAGTTCATCCTACGCAAGAAGTGCAAAAAGCGAGTGCAGAGGGGCGGTAATGCAGCGGCGGTAGTGCAGCGTCTGAGAGCGCTGTGGAATTGGTGAAATCCGCTCCTAGTGTGACCTAGAAGGGGTATATAGTGGGTAGATGTGTGCCAGAGGATGTGCCAGGGCACTGGGATGGACGGGAAGGCCAGAGAGCTGAGGGGGATGAGGTGCAAGTGACAGCACACAAGCAAAATTAAGCTTGACAAGGTGTGAGAACTTTTGGAAGATAATGCTGATTGAGGACATTGAGGAAGGACCATCCTAGATTCAGAACCGGCGGAGTGGAAGTCGAATTCATCCAGCAGCTCAGCCAATATGCCCCTTTGTCGAAATTTAATCTGGATGGTACATGTACATATTCCGGCTCGGAATCCAGCGAAAAATCCGGGATGATGGTGGTCGGAATTGGAAGGAAAGGATCACCGACGTCAAGTATTGTGTGTGCAGGCGAAAGCCTTACGGGCCTTGTAGATCTCAAGGTATGCACATTTTCCTGTTCCTCAATTCTATTTCTCACACCACGTTTATTGCAGGTGCATTCGTCCCCCGCGACCAATGTCGACAATCGGACAATGGAGTCTGGGTTTGGCCGGATCGGTGCGGATCGGTGCTGCGTATTTGTGCTCGACACTGCCAGGATTCGGAATCCACTTGCCCCGCCAACGACCTGCAATCTCTCTTACTAGACTTTGGAATCTCACAAATGAGTACCGGCGATGACGGGCGGCGAGTCTGATTGGAGCCCAACACATGCATATGCAGCTCTTGCACAAATCACTCGTCGCGAACTCTGGACCAAGTCCCAAGTTTCCGAGTCGAGTCACCGCTGGGCAGTCTTACCAATCCATCTGATCGACCTGCTGCTTTCCTTGCCCAGTCCAATTGGCATATCCACCGCTGGCTACATCCCTTGCTAGATGCAAGCCCATCCATAGCTCGGACCGTGGGCGGCCCAGATCTGGCGTTGAAGATGAAGTCGAGCCTGGAGACAATGATACGACTCATGCGAGAACGGTGCCATGCCGACGTCACTTGTTGTGTCTACGCCGCCGTGCTGCTTTTGCAGACCTCCAAGGGCCCGCCTCGTGCGATGCGGCCAAAGCAGCCATACGACCGTGTCAGTGGTGTCCCGGTGCAAGGCTGAGCTTCACAACAACAGTGAAGGTGTAATCGCTGAGAATGCACGATGCGTCTTTATCTCCGCGCTGCACCGGACAAAATGAGTCATCCGGAGACTCTGGTGTGCTCCTCGCCCATTCTATATTGGCAGGCTATTCTGAAAGAAACTGGTAGGATACCGAAGCTCCACGCACGAATGCGCATCGACTTCCCCGCTTGGACCGTGCGCGAAAAGCACATGCGCAAGGCCCTCGCCGCCCTCGCACCGCCAAAAGACACCACCCCACCCCACCCGTCCTCGCAGCTCGTCAACGGCCTCGACATCGCGTCCAGACAGGAGCTGCTCATCACGTACGTCAACCCTGCCGCGGGGTACGCCACGCACCGCACCGGGCTCGGGTTCGTGTGCCGGTACGCGCGCTGCGTCGAGGAGGGGCGCGAGTGGATGCCGCTGGAGGCGCCGGAGGGGTTGAGCAATTTGGCGAGCGAGCTGAAGGCAGGGTTTGGCGTCATGTAGGCGCCTGTGTGTTGGGAGGAGGTGTTCGGTGCTAGGTACTGTATTTGTGATTAAAAGTCGTGTGCGACACTGATAAACGATTCTTGTACGGCCTCAACGGAGTGATTGGCTTTCATGTACCTGCACGATATTAGTATGGTTCGCCGATCAGTGTGACTGTTGCAAAAAAAACGCACCACTTCTCTCCGCCACGTCCGCCAGCGCCTGAATGAATCTCGAAGCGCATCCGTTCTGCGCCCACAGAGGGCTTGAGTATGCAGTTCTTTACTGCCATCGCACCGTGTGAGGCGAAGGCCTCATCATATTGGTGGCGGTAGTCTGAAAAGTACGTTAGTGCGTAGGGTGGAGGGGATGAAGGAGAAAGAACGGATAGCGTGCACGTATAACCCTGAATGCTTGAGCGAGAGTGATTAAGTCTTCGCTGCAATCCCATCCAAGCTCGAGAATAACCCCAAGTCACGGCTGCACGTCGAGGAGAACACAACCTAAACTTCCACGAGGACGAAACGACTGCAGCAATCGACGACCGCGAATCCAGGATGCACACTTCGAAAGGGCTAAGCCCCTGCCTTCCCCAATTTCGAGAACGACATCAAACTCCTTAACTCCCCTGACCAGATCGAGCCCACCTCAAACGACGCCGAGCGCAAAAATACCCCAGCACACGATGGGGAACCACCCCACAACACCCCTGCAGGAGGGGCTAAGCTCCCACCCTCCCGAACATTGGGAACGACTGCGAATTCCCTAACTCTGCCCCTCGAGGACGACTCCAATGCAAACCATGGTGAGCACGAAAAGACCGCGGCGGCTGACGCCCACGACATCCAGGAGGGATGTCCCGAAAGGGCTAAGCCCCACGGGAAGTAGATATGGAGAACGACCAAAAATGGTCGAGGAGGGAAGAGGCCGAAAACAGCCGATGAGTGTAAGCACCTTAGGTGCTTGTGCTGGGAGCCAGCCCCAAGTGGAAGAAGAAATAACGCCAGGCGCAGAGGAACAGAAGAAGGGGGTGTTATGGAGCAGCAGAATGTGTTCACCATCGCTCGGCAGCGGTGGTTAAAACAAGCAGGCGAAGCGTCAAGTGGAAATTGCCTCTGACGTGTGTCCGAATCCGTGTGCTAAGCAAAAGGCGACGATAAAGGCGTCCCCCGCATCGCACCCAGTCCCCGCGCCCAAGAGAAACCCGCCCCGCTGCGCAGAAACCCCGCGCAATCGAAGCACAAAGAAAAAAGAAAAAAGAAAAACACCCCCAAAAAAACTCACCCTCAACCCGCCGCAGCGCAACCGCCAACAAACTCTGCGCCGTGCGGAGCATGCATTTTCAGCCCGCGTCGGACGTCCAGCCGTTCATGCCGCTGAGAGGCCACCGTTTTCCTTGGTGGTGGTGTTGGCTGTGTCTGAAAGAGGAATGAGTGATTTGGAAAGAGAGGGAGGGAGAGAGAGGGGGAAAGAATTATGGGAAAAAGAAGGGAAGGGGGCGAATTAGGAGAGGTAGAAGTATAAAGAGGAGATAATAATCGGATAAATGACGATCACATAAACTAAAGGAATAAACGCGAGCAAACGCAAACGAGACCATCGCGGGTAAAGAAAGATAGAGAGGATCAGGTAGTAATGAAACGGGGGAGTACGTCAAGCATGAAGACGTGAATGGAAGTGAAGGAGAGGGTAAAGATAAACAAGGCGGCGTGCAGCGTAACAAGGGAATATGAGCAGTGATAGAGTAAGCATGAGCGCCGCGGATGGGTATAGGGGCGGTAGCGGGGAAACACAACGGGGGATGTACAATCGTGAATCCTGTCTTAATCGTGGAAGTAAGAAGATGGCGGTGGTGATCTCGGAGCAGATGGGGAAGCTTGTAGCGAGTAGCCAGTGAGATAGGGAACAGATGAGGGAGGAGGAGGGAGACGATGCACAGAAAGAAGAAGGGAAAGAAGAGAAAAGAAAAACCAAAGAAGATAACGCACCCTCGAATTAAACCCATAAATCACATGACTCCCCGCCTGCGAATGCCCCGACTCCCTCCTGCTCCAGCAGATGGCGGTGTAATGCAGACCGCGGTGTAGCTATTGGAGGGTTGTGTGACTATCCTCTTAATAACAACGTGCTCGGCCTCTGGGGATTTTATATGATGTGATTATAGTAGGGAATTCTGGTTTAGACTAATGCCTCTTGGGGAATGTGTGTGTGTGTGTGGGATGCCAAAGATGGCTGGAAAGTGTGTGCGTGGGATGCCAAAGATGGCTGGAAAGTGTGTGCGTGGGATGCCAAAGATGGCTGGAAAGTGTATGCGTGTGTGTGGAAAGCTTCCTGGATAATGTTTCCGGAGAGCTTTATATCGTTAATTCCGGGTGATTGTCCGTTGCTTGTGGCGCGGGGCGTCCCTGGAAATTATATCCGTGTCCTGGCTTCGTCGTTCTTATGACGGCCTAAGTTAGCTAAAGAAAGGTAAGAATGAAAATACTGTCTCCTTGTCCTAGAATTCCTGTTAGGGGTTTCTAGTCTCCTGGATCCCGTAGCTCTCGCTCGTTATCTCTTCTGCGCTCCTCCCCTTTGAACGTGCGCAAATTCGATAACTTGGTAAAACCCGTAGGAGGTACCGCGATTGGTTACGACGACACCGGATACTCGATTGTTCGATAATACGGGCGGCGGTTTATCCGTGGTGATTCTGGTGCTAGTCGCCCTCGTCTTGTCTTCTACACGGCGTGGTGCCTGCGAAGGTAGTGTCGATTACGATGACTAGCTGGAGTGTAGACTTGGGATGCCTGTGATGGGGGCACCTTGCAGAAGGAGGTATGAGAGTAAAGTGGCCCTGGTGTGGGACAAGTGAGGGGAGTTGTGGTCAAATGCGTGAACGAGGACTGAATTGCTTGTGGGGGTACAAGTGGGGGAGGGAACAAAGCCCAGTAATTGACTGACTACCTCCTTCTTTCGCCTCTCCTTTTATATCTCTCCATCCTTGCCTCGAGGCGCCTTCTTGTGCCTGGAAACACCCTGTAGCACGCGGCGCCGGGCGTCTCTGGGAACAAAGTAGCTGCCTGAACGGTTTGGTCGGAAGGTTATTAGGTGATTTGGTAGCTGGAGGGTTCGTCTGAAGACGGTATTTGATATTTTCCTTGGTTTGCCGAGTGTCCGCCATGTGGAGCACTGTCCGTACATTTTGTCCGGTGAGTTATTACGATATAATTCGGTGAGAGGGCGGGGTGAGGCACTGCGGAGCCGCGTGGAGGTGTCGTTCATGGGAGAAAACATGTTTTGTCGTGCGCCAGAGGTGGTGGCAAGTTCGTCCAGAGAGCTTTGTTACGTTATAGTTCGGTAGGCGAGGATTGATCTTCGTATGTGTCTGGAAGTATCGTCCCGTCAGGTCATGTTGGTGGAAAGTAGGGGGAGAGCGTCGCTGCCTTCCCTGCTGTATCAAAATCTGAGCGGCTGGATGCCCTCCTTTCGCAGTATAAGCTCTTTTCACGGAATAACTGTCTCATTTTCCGGCGCTGAGCCCGTTTTGTCGCGTAAAACTGACTTCGGTGCGCGTAGGTCCCTCTTTCTCGCGTCCGGTCGTACCCTAGCGTCGGTAATTCGGCGGCTTCCTCGTCCTGCTGTTCGAATGGTCTTTTACTTATCCTTTCGTCGTGTTTTCCACGCATAGAACACGTCCAGAGGGCGTGGACGCACAGCGGGAACTGTATAACTCGAGTTCCGCTTCGCTGGAGTCGCGTGTGCGCAGGCTTCTTGTGTGCTGAGGAGTAATAGGTGCCTGCCTGAGTCCGTAGATGGCCTACGGTGTGGCCTCCGGCCTGCCGGGCACGGCACAACACGTCTGGAGCGGCATAATGCTTGCGCCCTGGGTTCGTAACCTCCTCCGGAGCGCGTTTTCGTGCATCCTATCCTTATTTCTGTGTTCCTGCGTGCGTTCCTGATTTTATGAGGAGGCCGTATCCCGTTCCAAGTCGCGAAATGAATATGTTCGTCGAAGTCCGCGCCTTGCTTTTCTTGATTAGTTCTATATTTGGCTGCCCTCCCCCTTCCTTTGTTACTCTGCAATCATATCGTCCGCCTAGCTCAACGGTTAGAGCGTCAGACTCTTAATCTGAAGGTAGCGAGTTCGATTCGTGCTCGGGGAATTTCCCAGAGCCTTTTCCTTTTTCACGACTTATCGCTTGGCTTTTTGCAACGGTCCCGTGGCGCAAGGTGCGCACCCTCTTCCGGTCCTTGAACAATAATCGTTTCGGAGGGTACCCAGGTTCGATTCCTGGATGGGGCGTAACTGACTCGAAACCTTTTTGCTGTTGGCTTGTTATCGGTCCGGTGGCACAGTTGGTAGTGCGCCGTTGCTGGGTATTCCCTAGTAGACGGAGGTCCTTGTTCGAATCAAGGTCGGATCATGGGCGGTCTTTTCGTGTGATTTTTAATTCCCTTGTCGTTCCTTTAATGCTTTTCGCGGTCCGGTCTCTTTTTTACTCGTTCCGGAGGTGCTTTCCGATTCAAGGTCAGACCGTGCGTTCGACGGCAGGTGTTGGTGTTTTTGGTTGTTCCAGCGATCCGGCAAGCTTCTTTACTGTGGTCCCGGAGCGGGTCCCATTTTACTGTTAAGGCAAGGTTCCGGAGTCGACACAAAGTGGAGCCTCACAGCGTCCTACAAAGGTGGACACATTGGGAACCCCCGATACTCTGGCCGGTCGACTAACAGCCGACTCATCATCCAGCAATCTGGAGCCACTGAGACGACGAGAGATACCGCCTCATCTATCTTCTAGAGGTGTTCCTCCCGTCTCTGGACTTGCTCCGCCGTCGAGGACGACCTCCTTTGCGTTCGGTAGCAGAGTTCCGTCTGCTCCGGACACCAGGACGGCTTTCCCAACGAATTCATCTCCTCCTTCAACGCCGGCAAGACCGTTGTCGGCCCCTGCTACTCCTCGCTCTCGCTCCTCTCATCCACCTCAAACTCCGCTCACCCCGTCGGCTCCCTCGGCTAATAGGCGACACTCCGCTCCTTTAGGCACCCCCATCACTGCTCGACGTTCCTCGAGCGCCTTACCAGGGAATCTATCACCCATCGCGGAACGCGCTTCCGAGGGTAGCGAACTCGGTGTTCATATGAATACTTCATCCGTGTCTCAAGAGCCCGCGCACAGTTCGCTCGCCGCGGATACGTCGCATGTCCAGGAAGAGGACGATTCGGGCTACTTACCGCGCGAGGAGGCGCTACGTCGCTCCTTTTACAAAGACGACGACGAAGGGTTGGAGGAGGATCAACCTTCTCTATCCGAGAGGCTTGCCCTCTTAATCGGAAGGTTGACGTTGGAAGATCGCGACATTGTTGACGAAGGAAGTGACCGAGACCCCCGTACTTATCGGTATCGAGTAATCCACGAGTTGATGAGTACTTTTGCACAAGCCACTTATGACTTGCAGTGGTATCTCATGGAAGCTGCTAGAGTAAATCCGACCAGAACCAAGTTCTTCAAAGTGGATCCGGGACAAGCTTTGATACCTTCCTTGGAAGGAGCTTCGGATCCGCAACAAGTACAAGTTGCATGGGATTTACTGCGAACACGTTTCGTGCTGGGCCAAAGATTCTTCAATAAATATGTGCAGGAAGCCAGGAAAGGGAGAATGTTAATAGGATCCCCTACCTCGACTCGTACAAGTGTGATTGAGGAATACGAGGCTCTGGAGGACCGAGAACAGAAGATGCGTCACTTGATCATGTATTATCCCAATCTCCGGGATCCTCTGCCATCCACCCGAGAACACATTCAAAACTGGAGTGCAGCGTGGGGGCCGTTGTATGAGCGACGCGCCTCCAGCGCTTCGCCTCAGAGAGGCGCGGAACCGCTCAGCTCCGGTTCGCAGAACTTCGCAAATGTGACACACCGCAATACGGGCAAGCAAAAGGAAGTGTGGCCGAACTCCGAGACGAGGATCGCTCAAGACTTCAGTGCGGAAAGAACTATATTCAGCCCAATTCCGACTCAGCAAACAGTAGTGCACGATCTGTTAACTGCCAAATCGTATCCGAGCCCCTTGAAAGCTTCGTCTGCGAGTGAGGAACCTGATCCTAACTCCACGTTGATGGGTCCGACGCCTCGATACAAATCGTCTTCCTCCTTCTTGAGCCAGATGGAGAACCAAAGTGTCGTAGCCATCCGTTCTGTCCCTGAATCACCAGCAGAACCAAATATTCTTAAAAATTTATTAGCTGGTCCGACTGGAGCGAAGGGTGAACGATACAGGGAAGTCTTTGGGGACGGCGGAACCGGTAACGCATCCTCCCGGCTGCCCGCTATGCAGTCTACCTCCGCGAGCTCCTGGAGACGACCTCCGGAAGCTCAGCCTTTCTCTCAACAGCCTGCCGAAAACATACAAGCTCCAGTAGCATCCAGGCCTTCACAGAATCCGGGATCCTATGTTCCTCCCCCGATGCGCATGTTCTCTACCTCAGCCGCAGTAAATCTTGCCACCACAGTGCTTACCAGCACTCCTGCTGCTGCAACTCCCTCTCAGCCTTCCAACGCTCCTTTCAATCCACCACCTCCGAATAATCCGTATCCTCCTCCTAATTCCCCTTCGGGCGGTGGAGGTGGTCCTTTGGGTAACGGAGGAGGCGGAGGGTTTGGAGGTGGAGGCCCGGGCAGAGGTGGAGGCGGTGGGGGCGGGGGTGGAGGAGGCTACAGCGGCGGCGGAGGAGGTTTCGGAGGAGGTTTCGGTCCGCATAGACCAATAGGACCTCCCGGTTCTGCTGGTGATGCAGGCCCACCAGGTCCTCCTGGCCCTCCTGGCGCGCCGGGAGGTGGAGGAGGAGGAGGAGATCCACCAGACCCCAATCGGCCCCCCGCTCCTTACGGAACAGCTATTCCCACCATTGACGTAAAATTGAAACAAGCTGATTTACCCAGCTGGGATGGAAATCACGATACCGCAATAAAGTATTTTTGGGATGTGTCCCAGAAGGCGGCGTTGCAGGGTGATTTACCGCAGGCGCTAGGGTATTGGCTGGGGAGTAGATTAGTCGAAGGGTCTGACGTGCAGCTATGGTATTCAACGTTACCGGGGACCGAGCAAGCCCAAATGCGTACGCATTGGATCTTGTATCTGCAGGGAATCAAGGAATGGTACCTAGGCAACACCTGGCAGCGCAAAATGAATCGTCAGTATGAAATGCAACGGTTTAGACAGAAGGGCCACGAACTGGAAACCCCTCAGGCGTTCATAGGGAGGAGGACCATATTCACTCGCATGTTGGTCCACTCCGACGACGGCAGCCCGGGAGAAATATATCATTTCATGGACAAAGCTCCCATTTCGTGGAGCCCTATTCTGGTACTCGAAAACATCATCTCGACCAAGGTGTTATGGCTGAAAGTAACCGAGCACGAAAAAGCGCTGGTATACGCGTGGAAGTCGGAAGCCTCTAAAATCCTGACGGCCGATAATCTTGGAGCGACTCTGAAGTCTCTGGGATTCAATGCGGAACGCACAGATCGATCGAGGCCATTTGTGAGGCAGGCCCACTTTTCAGCGGTGGAGGAAGAGGAGGGGAATCTTGAAGTTCCTGAAAGCGAAGAAGATCTTGCACCTCAGTCCAACGAGGACGAAGTATTGAAGCAGGCTTACCAAGTTTTAAAGGAACATCAAAAAGGACAACCTCCTCGGACGTACCCCTTTCCTAAAAATGACCACGTTGTGACGAAAATGGGCAAGCTACCACCTGGGCCTTGTAGGCTGTGTGGTAGTGAGAAGCACTGGAATCGTGAGTGCCCCAATTACATACTCTACGACGCAGGAGCGAAACGCTCGGGGAATCTCACCGAAGGCCGAAGGCCAAGTGAGGACGACGAGATCTATAACAACGCTTTCACTGTTCTGCTGAACCAGACGTTAGCCAAGTCCGCCATAGACTATTCCCATTTTGAGGCGGCGGCTTCTGCGACTAAAGTCGGGAAGCATAAGACCACCAGTCCCGCAGAAATTATCAGCCTCCCGCCTCTCGAATCGTGGAATGACGAGGAGAGGGTCGAAGAGGCTGAAAAGATCCAGGAATTTCTGCACACGACACTTGAGGATCAGGACTCTCTTTACCGGCATGATACAGACGTACAGGACAACTTCGACGATACGGAGCGGCAGCGCTCCTTAAAAAACCCAAAAGTCTCAATGGTGGAAGTTGACGAAGATGAACCGGAGAACGAGAGTCCACTTGACCCCCTCCTAGTCATGGAACCCGTGGAGAGCGAGGAAGAGCGAGCCAGTTCCGAACCTTCAGACACAAAGATAGACTGGAAGAGCGCGCGTCGCGCCAAGGAATCAGCCAAGTATAGCAAGATGGCCGAAGATTTTTGGTTGAAAGACGGGCATATGTTTCCGGAGGACGAGGTAGCCAGCAACACCGAGGACTGGTGGGAGGAAGAGAATCACGAGCTAGAGGAGGAGCACAAAGCTTTTGCGAGCTCAGCCAGGCTCAGAGAGCGCCCAGAAGGCGAGGCCCTCGCGGACAAACAAGCAATCACATTGCGCGCTCCCTTGGAATTAACACCAGTCCGTCTTCATAAACGCTGCACCGCCGTGGCAGGGCGGTCCGCCATGGGCACATCGGTATTATCCGTAAGAGGATGGGTAGGCTCTCTGAACACGGAACCTATAGACATACGTATCAATTCTTGTGCCGACGTCACTTTAATCTCAAAAGCTCACTACGAATCCTTGCCTAACAAGCCAGCTCTCAGGATAGGCATTCCTATGAAGTTACTTCAACTGACACAAGAGGAATCTGGGATAGAGGGTTATGTGAGACTCCCCATCTACATGATGTCAGAGGAAGGGGAATTGGTCGAATCTGAAGCTGAAGCTTATGTGGTACCTGGCATGAGCGTGCCAATTCTGCTCGGCGAGGATTATTCGTTGACGTACGAAGTCGCCTTGACCCGGAATGTGGAACACGGAAGCAGAGTTCATTTCAGCAACTGGGAGTACACAGTCTGAGCAGAGCACGTCAGTTGCACCAATGATTCAAGCCGAATCCTACTGAGCAATAAGCACCTGAGCGGCGGGGACAAGCGGAAGCGTCACCGTTCGAAGCTGGTGCGCCAGAAGAAGAAAGCCCGGCAATTTGCAGCGGAGAAATTGGTCGTGCGCGCTTCAAGGGATTACAAGATCCGGGCGCATGAGTGCCGGTCCATTCTGGTTGAAGGCTACTTTGAGGATGACAAAGAGTGGCTAGTGGAAAAGAACTTACTTTCCAACGCTAATGGCTCATACTTCACCGTGCCAAACGTTCTCATTTCGTCTATGAACCCCTGGATACCGGTCAGCAATCCGACGGACCAGCCTCGAATGATCCGCAAAGGAGAAGCTGTGGGGCAGTTGACAGATCCCGTGGAATTCTTCGACAAGCCAACTTCGCAAGAGAGCTGGGACCAATATGCAAAGGCGGCGGAAGCAACAGCGGCAGTCATCAGAGCAAACTTGGAAGCGGAGAAGGCTGCACACGCGACGACTCGGGGGAGTGAGGCAAGTGAGACCATGGGCGAGACATTGAGAGTTCCGCCCCCAGACGATCTGCCACGAGAACCGCCGGATAAACCGCCAGATGAGTCGTCGAGTGCGAAGGCTGAGGAAGACGAATCCGAGGACTACGGTCCTAAGACTGCTGCGATGCCAGATCCTGAAGACTATAGTTCGGAAAGGATGAAAGAGTTTCTCGACGTCGGGTCATTACCCGAGCATCTGCAAGAACAAGCCTGGGAGATGCTGCAAAGGCGTGTCAAAGCATTTGGATTCGATGGGCGCCTCGGGCATCACCCGGCCAAAGTGCATATCCGCACGGTGGACGGTCAAGTCCCTATAGCAGTATCGATGTATGGCAGTTCTCCCGCTAAACGCGCTGTAATCGATCAGCAAATCGACAAGTGGTTCGAGCAAGGAGTAATAGAACCTTCCATCAGCCCATGGAGTGCGCCAGTGGTCATCGCATACCGAAATGGCAAGCCTCGATTCTGTGTTGACTATCGTAAATTGAATGCGGTGACTGTACCGGATGAATTTCCTATCCCCTGACAGAGTGAGATTCTGTCATCCTTGTCAGGAGCACAGGTTCTTTCTTCATTGGATGCATTGTCCGGATTCACACAGCTGGAATTCTTGGAAGAAGATGTGGAGAAAACTGTGTTTCGAACGCACCGTGGGTTGTGGCAGTTCAGACGCATGCCATTTGGATTGCGCAATGGCCCGTCGATCTTTCAACGAATAATGCAGGGAATTCTTGCCCCATATCTCTGGATATTCTGCCTCGTGTATATTGACGATATCGTCATTTATTCGAAATCATACGAAGAACATATCTCGCACCTGGATTTAGTCCTGAAAGCTATCGAAGAGGCAGGGATCACCCTCTCCCCAAGCAAATGTCACCTCTTCTATGATTCCATTCTGTTATTAGGGCACAAAGTATCACGGTTGGGCTTATCGACTCACGAAGAAAAAGTTCGAGCGATCCTTGAGCTAGCAAGGCCCACAAAGCTATCGGAGTTGCAAATGTTCCTGGGCATGGCCGTCTACTTTTCAGCAATCATCCCTTATTATGCAGACATTTGCGGGCCATTGTTCCATTTGCTGCGGAAGGGATGCACTTGGTATTGGGGGCCCGAACAGGAACACACCTTCCGAGCAGCTAAAGAGTCGTTGAGAGCAGCGCCGCTACTTGGCCACCCAATTGAAGGAAGACCATACCGTCTATACACCGATGCTTCGGATTGGGCTGCTGGATGCGCATTGCAGCAAATCCAGCCCATTCGAGTGGGGGACTTGGTCGGAACTCGGGCATATGCGAGGCTCAAGAAAGCGCATGAAGCAGGACTCCCTCCGCCAAAGTTGACTACGACGATGAGCGCCAAGTTTGACGATTCACCTAAGGGTGACTGCTGGGGGGAATCATTCGACGAATCCATCGTGCACATAGAACGGGTCATAGGATATTATTCGCGAAGATTTAAAGGCACTGAACAACGGTATTCGACCACAGAACGGGAAGCGTTGGCCGCGAAAGAGGGTCTAGTAAGATTCCAGCCCTTCATAGAGGGAGAGCGAATCTTGTTAGTAACAGACCACTCAGCTCTGCAATGGGCTCGCACTTACAAACATTTGAATCAGCGCCTCGCAGCGTGGGGAGCCATCTTCTCGGCTTACGCTCCTGGATTAGAAATAGTCCATAGAGCGGGCAGAATTCACTCCAATGTGGATCCACTGTCAAGGATTCCTCGCGACCCTCCTATCCATGTATCACCGGTGCGCGACTCCAGTCAAACCATAGTCACCGATTCCTCCCTCGCGGAAGCTCAAGAGAAACAGATGGAGGAGGCCCCCGCTCGCAGAGCTACCTTCGTGGCGTGGGACTTGAATGATGCGTTAGAAGGAAAGCGATCCGTGTGGGCCACCACCAGAGCTCGAGCGCGAATGGACCAAGTAGGAGACACCGGAACTGGCGAGACAGTTGATGCCCGGACACAGCCCCTCGAAGCAGCGGCTGAGCGGGCCGATTCTCCTGCATTGACCACACACTCAGACGAAGACGAAGATCTAGAGGAATTGAAGTCAACCCACGAATATTGGGGAGCGCATAATCCTCCCCCGAATGTGCACGTTCACCTCGAAGATTCGGTCCGCAAGCGATTCGTAGCAAACTATCTCGGAGACTTTACATTCGGTAAAATTTGGGCCGATCCTGGTTCCAGCAAGGACACTTGGAAGCCTGGGAACCGGTACTTCAAAGACGACGGGGGACTACTATTCTTTCGGGATGCCGACTTTCAAGCCCGACTCTGCGTGCCTTTAGCTGAACAACAATCTCTCATGGAGGAGCTACATGAAAGCCCGTACGAAACTGCCCACGCGAACCCCGAGAAACTCTGGAGGAGACTCACACCACGATTCTACTGGCCCCGCATGAAAGTGGATATCCTGCGCTTTTACTTCTCGTGCGATGTCTGCCAAAAGATAAAGGACCGTAACTTCGGGAAATTTGGCTATCTAATTCCTAATCCGATCCCTACGCGTCCATTCGAATCCATTTCCATGGATTTCATCGTGGATCTTCCCTGGTCCGAAGAGTTCAACGCCGTTTGGGTAGTAGTCTGTCGTTTGACTAAACACGCAACTTTCATCCCCACAACAACGGGAATAGATGCCGAGGGCTTCGCCAAACTATTCGTCAAACATATCGCATGTCGCTTCGGACTCCCTTATAGCATCATCGCGAACAGGGACCCGCGCTAGACTTCTGACTTCTGGAAATCCGTGTCAAAATTCTTGAAGACTCGAATGGCGCTCTCCTCCTCCCATCATCCTCAACACGACGGGCAGACCGAGATCCTGAATCGGCATCTGGAGACCATGCTCCGAGCCTATACGGCAGGGGAGCGTGATTCCTGGTCGCAGTGGTTGCACTTGCTCGAATTCGCGTACAACTGCAACCCGCACTCCTCCACAGGAATGAGCCCTTATTCCCTTCTCTACGGTTTTCAGCGTGTCACTCCCCCCGACTTCTTAGCGAAACCGCGCTCTTCGGGCGGACACCACCCCGACTCCAAGAGTCGAGGCTCCGCCGACTTCCTGGAAACCCTGCAGATGCATCGCGATCAAGCACGTCTGGCGGTAGCCAAGGCACAGCACGATCAAGCGAAGCAATACAACCGTGGACGTCGGGCAGCCCCGGAACTAAAGAAGGGATCTCGCGTATTAATCAACCCCCATTCGTTGGAATGGGTCGAGGCCAAAGGACAGGGCGCTAAACTGTCGCAGCGCTGGATCGGACCCTTTGAGGTCATGCAGCGGATTAATCCTAAGGTATACCGCCTGCGCATGAGTTCGAAGTATCCTGGCCTGCCTATCTTCAATCTGGACCACTTCAAGAAGTACGTTGAGAGCCCGGCTGATCTCAAACATCGGACCACGTTGCCTGAGACACACGTGCACAAACCCGAACGGCCCGAGTACACGGTGGAGAAGATCATCGCGCACCGGTTTGACAAGCAAGGCAAGGCGTTGAAATACCTGGTACGCTGGGAGGGGTACGGGCCCCAGTTCGACACCTGGGAGCCGCGAGTTAACCTCAAGAATGCTCCTCGCCTCCTGGGCCTGTACCGGAAGGAGCATGGGTTGTAGACCCCTCTCTCCGCCTTCTGGCTGATCTGCTAGCCGACGTTCGGTAAAAAAAACTCTTGGATAATCTGGACCTTCGTATTGGACACCCGCGTGGAAAAACCTCCCAGGCTTTGCCTGCCTCCGAGGAGCTAGCTCCTTGGAACAAAACGGACATAAGCGCGCGACTTGGAGGATCGCCGCTATTGGATGGGGCCCTGCTTCATAAAAGCGGACCCCGAGTCCATCTATTTTCTTCCCCTCTCATCTTTCTCTATCATTTCCTTCTTCTCCTCATCTCTACTATCCTCTTCTTTTTATCCTCAGTTTTTTGTTCTTAAAAACTTCTGTGATTGTTGATGTTGCACCGCTGCCTTCGATCCCTCTGACGACGATTGATTTTAGAGATACATCTTCAAATCCCTCCCCCCAACGACGAAGGATTGCGGCGCGAGTGAAGTCTTCGCGTCACTTACTTCTAGGGCGACCTCACTTCGGGAAGTCCCGACTTAAGAGGTCGTATGGGTGTAATATACGTACCATTGATGCATTACAACCAGTCAGTGGTGTGGGTGGTATTGCATTACTTCCAATGGCTTGCTGCCAGTAACATGGCATGTAATGCATTACATTGGCACTTCTCACCCCAGGCAGTATATCAATTCCCGGGGTTTTTTTAATGCTATTTGGCTCTATTGTTGCCCTTTTGGATCATTTTTTCTCTGATGTGGCTGATGGTATCACATCTGATGATTTCTGTCCATTGGGTCTAGGCCCTCTTTCAAATCTCCTGATTGTGCAAGTTTACTTCCCATCAGATATCCTGGATCAGCCCGGTGGCTGATGCCCAGGCCTTCGTGGGCTGTTTGCCCTTGTTTTCTTGCGCCCTCCCATCAAACATTCCGAAAAAGAAAAGATTCTGCAGGCTAGGCCCTCGTGGGCTGCTTGCCCTTGCTTGGCAACATCCTCCCATCAATAGTCCGAAAAAGAAAAGATTCTGCCAGGCTAGGCCCTCGTGGGCTGCTTGCCCTTGCTTGGCAACATCCTCCCATCAAAAATCCACATTTATTCGTTTGGAAAAATATATTGCTTGCAATATCCTTCAGCTTCAGCTTCAGTTTGCTGGCATTCCCCTCAAATATTTCCCCTCGACAATTGGTACCCATACCAAGTTTGAATTTGCTGGTGGTCCCAATTATTTTAGTGACCCCACCTCCAGTTTTGGCCGAACATACCTGCGAGATACGCTTCACAAAAATGACATGCCTACTCATTTTTTCCTCGCTCCACAAGTGCATTTCATCCAAACTTTCGCCGTGCTGCAGCTTGTTGAACGAAGAGCATCCGAAAGTCTCCAAATACAGGTGCGTCATCCTCCCGTAGAATGCCGTTGTGCGGTGCTTGTCCACAGCTTCAAGATATTCATCCACATGGCGTTTCAGTAGCATGACTCTGGCTGGATGGTACGCCCGCGGGGGCATGGCTTTTTGAGACAACCTCTTCCCTATTGTTTGTTCTTATTGATCGTCCCTGTCTTCGTCCTCTTCCAATGCAAAACCACACCTCAGCGCAATCGTGGGTCCTGTACGATGGCTTTCCCCTTCTTTCTCTCTCCCCACCTCTGACTTTCTGCCAGCCCTGTCTTTCACCTCGCCGTCCACCATCAACAACGGATCCAGGCCATGTACTTGGCCGCCACGGGCCGTGACTGGAACTCCATTGCACACAAACAACAGTGCCGCATGTTGTCCTTCCTCAAAAGACAGGCTGTATCCCGCTACAACCACCACTCCCACGGATGCGGCTCCCCCTACCAGCGCCACACCTGCAAATCGATCCCCGGGGAGTGTATGGAAAACGCCTGGCACCACCTGACTCACCCGCCCCACACCGCGACATTTTACACCGTCTCTGATGCTTCGTATCAGCGCTACTTGAACGACGAGGACGACGAGGAAGACAATATCCTGCCTCTGCTCGAGTAAGCACAACTTCCTCTCCCCATTTGTGTACATACTCACCTTCCCTCCTACACAGGCCAGACGTTCGTTCTAAACTTTGAATCGTAGTCTCTAAATACCTGCTTGTACCCCGTTATTACCTATGCAACGACCAACAACCATATTTTTCCGAATTCCCTGCGTCACGTGCACGCGCCCTCCAAAAACATAAGTCCCATCTCACCAAGTCCCTCAGGACAAACACCAATTTCAGACCACAAGTAGAAACCGTAACACAATTTCGACGTAACACAATTTCGCAGAGAAGACATGGAGCACACTACTTACGAGGCCGAGCACGAGGACGGTTTTCCTTGGCAGACTGGGTGCGAGTGACCCTTTTCACGCCTTCTACCGCCGCATTCTTCTTCTTCGACCGTCCATCCTCCTCCTCGTCCCCATCTCCACGCTTGCGCTTAGGCTGGCGCTTCGCCTTTTTCGTCCCCTGAAGCCGCTCCAACCGCTTGCGGACCTTTTCACGACCCGCCGAGTAGCTGACCTCGCCTCAGCTATTGAAGCACAATGGAAATCAAGACACGTTACTTATCAACGAGCTCCCCCGAGTCCACCAAGCCCTCCAACAACACCTTCAGCTCTGTAACCGCCGCCTCCCAGTCTTCCCCTCGCTCTTTCCCCTCCTCCGCGACACCCCACCAGAACAAAGTCGCAAGCACCAGTATCAAGCCCGTCGGCCCGTGCATCACTGGCAAGCTTCACTTCCCCTCTTCGACGCCTGGCTGGATGGCGTCCCACCAGCACCACCATTCTTCCGCGTACGACCCCACCTCCCCCTTCTTCCCCACCGGCAAGATCACCGGCGGCGCGTACCATTTACGCCCAACACTCATCCACGCTCTCACTTGGTCCGGCCGCCCCTCGTTCGTAAGCTGCCCCCCGTGCCCGTAACCTGTTGCCGCCTCAAATTCCAGCCAGGCGAGCACACAGTCCGCCCAGTTGGCTCCCCACGTCTGCGTCGTCGCTGTAAAAGCAGCCATCGCCTTCGAAATCTCGACACTCCACAAGGGCTTATCCTTCCTCACCCACACCTCGTGTGAAGACACCAGCTCCGGCGGCGGCGTCCCGTTGTTCTCGGAACGCCTGTCTACGTCGTCGTCGGTCGAGTTGGGCTCGGGACGCGCGTTGCCGCTGGTGTCGGGCTTGGGACGTGTGTTGCCGCTGGTGTCGGGCTCGGGACGCGTGTTGCCGCTGGTGTCAGGCTCGGGACGCGTGTTGCCGCTGGTGTCGGGCTCGGGACGCGTGTTGCCGCTGGTGTCGGGCTCGGGACGCGCGTTGCCGCTGGTGTCGGGCTCGGGACGCGCGCCCAACGCTGCACCTGCTTGTTCTACACCCTCCGTCCTCGACAGGCAGTCTTCTTCACCTAATAATGTATTATGTTAGTAGAAATTCAGATCGCTCGATTAGGAAATTCTTACTGAAGCATCGCTCTGAGAATCTTACCATGGCCTTCTCCACCTCGGCATAGCCCATCCGGTCGAACTCGTGCCATTTCCGCGGCGTCAAGCCCTTGGTCGTTCCGGCATGAACGCTGTTCCCACCGCGCTTAGATCATCTCACACAGCTGTCAAGGTCTTTGCGACTTACCTCCGCACTTCGATCGCACCACCACAGTCGCCCATAGGGCCACAAAGCATTATCGTACAATTCAAGCCGAACTTCTCCTTTATCGCCTCTGCCAGCGGTTCCAGATAAAACACCGTGCTCTTCAATGCTCTAGGCATTCTTGTCAGACGGACCCACAACAGCAGAAGGAACACTTACGCGTTTAGCTCCGCTGGAGTTCTCGTCTGCGTCTCGGCCCTTGTCAGCTCCCATGCCCTCACCGCCGCCACGTACTCAGCCTCCACACCCCGCTTCAGCTCTTTGTGAAACTCCTCGTTCTCCTCGTCGAAGACCTCCCTCGTAATTTCGTTACAAATCTTGACCTCTGCGGGAGCCTCCTTCCCCAGATCCTTTGCTAGCTGTTTCTCCACCGCGTACGAGGCTTCGAAACGCGCTTTCACTCGCTCGTCGTAGTACCGGCGTGAGTAGAAGTGGATGAGGTGGGCTCTCTTCGGATGCCCTGGTCCTGCGTTATCCATGCCGCCCAGAATCTCTGCAAAGAAGACCTTCTCGCTTTCGGAAAGATCGCGGTAGGTACGGCAATACCAGGCTGCAATCCGCTATTGAAACTCCCATAAGCCACAGGCCCTAATATCGTAACAAAAAACTGACACACCTTCCGCAAGGACGCGGCAATCTCGCTGCGTTCTGCAGCCTCCTCCTCAGAAAGGTCTTCAGCCCCAGGAATTTTCTCGTCTGGATCCGTTGGGTCGTTGGTGTCCTCCTCGAGGTCTTCCGTGTCCTTCATGAAGTACCCATACTTCAGGATAAAAAGGTTCGCGACCTTCGTGTAGAACCGTCCCAAGAAAACAATCCCCTTCTCATGTGCCGCGCGCCACTCGTCCACAAACTGCGCCAGGAATCTGAGTTTGGTGCCGTGTATCCACGACTCCTTCCCAGGTTTTTTGCCATTGCCTTTTCTTCTCGAGCGCTTGATGGCGGGGCCCTTGCCTGCGGCCACCGCTGTGCGCGGTGCTCGAGCGACCGCCGGGCGCGGGGCTCCAGTGCCCACGGCAGCGGCGCGTGCGCGTTGTGCGTTCGTGGTCATCCAGAAGACCGGGAGAGTGATTTCCGCGACGACGTGGTGAGATGTGCGAATAATAAACAACCGCCTCACTCACGTGCTCAGTGATAATTTTTTTGACTCCAGGTTACAGTGTATTCTCAGAGTCAAATAGCTATCTCAATATAAGCAATCTGAAATTTCTTGCGCGCCCAATATTGCGAACTAGAGACCAACATAAAATCACCACTCCTTTCCGACCGCCTCACGCCAGTCCGCCTCATCAATCAAGTCCTCCGTCGTCCGCGACGTGTCCCCGCCATCCGACTTGTGTGTCGAGCCAGCATTGTCCCGAGCGCGCAGCTCACGCAGGCGCAGAAGCGCCTTCGCCCGCTTCTTCGTTTTCTTCTTCCCTCGCTGTTTCAGTAGCTTCCACTGCAACCAGTCCACCGTCTCGTGCGGTCCCAGTGGTGAACGCTGGGCAAGTTCCCACATTTTCCGTCGCTCAGCGCGAGATGAAGGGGGCTTCGTGCCAATCTCGTGTTCCTCGGGAATGGGCAACGTCGACGGATAATTGGCCCCTGGCCTCTGAAGATGCTCCAGCCGTCCCGTGCGGCGCGCTTTGACCTTTGCATGCATTTTTCCTGGGCGATGTCAATTACTTTGACACCGGGAACTCCTCCCAGTGTGCGCTTACCGAGTCGAAGTCGGGAGCAAGACGTTGTTTGGCAAATCCCCCCTGAGCCCTAGCAGTAATATATAGCCTAATGGTCCTGGACCTAGCCAAGAGGTCCGTTGCCTATAGCGATGGAGCTACCCACCAGGTGGCTAGGACCATGAGTTAGCCTTCGGGCAAGATCTGAGAATTTAAAGCAAAATAAGACTGCTCTCAAGGATTGAACACTAGACCTTAGCATGATGCCATCAATTAGAGATCAAAAACCACTATCCATTAAGCCAAATGACCATTAAAGGCCTTTAGAAGCCGCAGGCTACCACCAGCACCCTAACCACCCAAACACCCTGACCAACTAACCTCTAACCAACCCCAACACTAACCTACCAGACAATATACTACTCCCTGACCCTGACACTAACTTCTAACCTCTAACCACTAACCTCTAACCACTAACCTCTAACCGCTAACCCTAACCCTAACCGCTAACCTGGCCCCTGCGGGGCGGAGTAGAACAACAAATACATCTTTGTTTCATCATAAGAAGGACATGCTATATTCTTATTAATATAATACTTGATATCAGCTCTTTGGTCTAGCTGCTAATGATTATCTTTCTTAGAATGCTTAGGTAATCTTGAAGCTTTTGGTTCAATCCTCGCTGCTGCCACTTTATTATTTGCCTATTGCTTATAGAGAAAAGAGCTCCAGCCACCCCCTGGCTAGCTCCAGGCGTAGAGGCAACGGACCTTCTGGCTAGCTCCAGGTCTGTAGGCAACATCCTACAGCTAGTATTGAATATGTACAGAACGAGCACATACGACGTCGTACACCTGACCTGCCCTAATATAGCAACCAGTTAGACGGCTTGATCGGACTGATACCCGGCGTCAACTCAGTCATTTTAGTAGTGGAATACCGTACCCGCCGGTAGCACCCACCTGTAAACCCACTTTTTTTGACTTGTCCTCCCCGTTGCTGCCAGTAGTGCACGTGCCTCCTCGGGCCGCCTTCGGGTGTTCCCGGGGCCATCATCCCCGCTGCCGCCGCATCACCTGCCGTCCCAGAACGGTCAATGACAGGTGCAACACTGTTGTCACTGTTGTCACTGTTGTCACTGTTGTCACTGTTGTCACATGCCCGCTCGTCGTTGTCACATGCCGCCTCCGACGCTCCATTGTCACTCAATATTGTCATGTAATTCACATTAAATAGATGATTCACACACTAAGAGAGCACAAAATGGATGCATTCGGGAACATGTAGAGGGACAGACAAGTAATTCATAGTACGTAACGGGCGGTATCTAAGCGTCGGCGGGCGTAACATCGGCGGGGGCGGCGGCGCCAGCGGACACGGACGATGGGCCTGCGGTGGAAGGGCCGGAGGTGCCCGTATTGGCGGCGGGGGGAAGGTCGTTGTCCTCGTCTTCATCATCGGTGATGATGGCGCGGCTCTTCCCCGACGCCTTGCGCGTGGCCGCCTGCTCACGACGCTGCGCGAGGATCTTGCGCGTGACCTCGTCGTCGCGTGTCGACATGGTAGCAGTGGCCTTCTTGGCCCTCGGCGCTGCCTTCTTCCCGGCGGCTTTCTTGGGCGCTGCGGTCTTCTTAGCCGCGGCCTTGGCGCGCGGCTTGCGCGGCGGGGGCTGCACCTCGAGCGGCTGGTTGTCGTCTCGTCGTTATCTGCAGCGGTGGCTTTCTTGCTGACTCTGCGGCGCTTGGCGGGGGGTGGTGCGGTGTCGTCGTTGTCATCGTCGCGCAGATCTGGGGGGAGGTGAGAACAATTAATAAGTGGGCGCGCAGCATATGCACCTTGGTCATCGTCGTCGTCGCTCCCATCCCCGTCGTCCTCGCCCCTGCTACCCTCCGCAGCCTTGCGTTTCGTGCCAAAGTCGCTGCGCGACTTGCGCGACTTGCGCACGCGACGGCCGGCAGCAACGTCCTCCTCGTACTTCTCCTCGCGGTCGCGGCGCTCCTGCGCGGTTAGCTTCACGAAGTGGCAGCTACCGTTCTTGAGCGCAGCAACAAGCTCTTGAAGCGGTGGGAGGGCGGAGCTCAGCTCGCTGGGATTGACGAACTTGTCGGCGGTCCAGCCCATGAGTTTCACGCTGTACTTGAGGACAATGTCTTCTTCGTAGTTCACGAATTGCATTTCGGCGTCGGGGTTCCCGGTGATCGTGCCTGCGAAGCGTTAAGGTGCAGTATCGAGGTTGGCAGCAGAACGCACGAAGGCGCTCGCGAACGCCGTCGCGGATCTCACGCTTGAGGAAGTCGGATTTTTGCTTCGACGTGCGTAGTAAGTCTGGGGAAAGTATGGTGAGCGAAGAAAAAGAGGAAGGGAGAAGGGGACGCACTCATCACGTCGCATCCCGCGACGGAAAATGCCTCAATTTTGCTGCCCACCTCCTCTGTATTCCACCGCTTCCGACAGGCGATCTGCATGTAGTTCTCCAGCTCTTCCGACGTGAAATACCACTGGGGCTTCATATGGAACTGGGTGGTGTTGCGCACGATGCAAAAAAAGCCTTCGATCCCCACACGCGCGTTCAAACCAATCATCTGAAAGTGCACGTCAGCTTTAGTCGAGCAGGGGAGTGTTATACGACACACCAAGAGCTGTATGTTCTGGACGATATTGGCGACGTCCTGGATACATGCCCGCGGCGTGTTGCGTCTGAGTTTCACAGAGCGCGTCGCGACCTTCTTATGTGCAATGATCAGGGCGTCCTTTTCGGCGTCGGTGAGGGCATAGTATTCGTTGCCATACTGCTTGTGTATTTCTTTGGCGTTGAGCGGGGTTCCCTCTACATGAAAGGTCATTAAACTCAATAGATCAGAGAAAAGAAAAGGAAACACGCACCTTCGCGCAATTCCGCCGCTTTCGCAGCCTTCCACGCGTTGTACGGATTGACTTCGTCTTGGTGGCGAACCATGTGGGCACCGCCTTGCATCAGAATGTCCAGGAAGTAGCGCTGCTCCTTGTTGAAGCGCTCCCCCAAGTCCGACGCGCCTTGGTAGACGTCAGCGATCCAATTCGAAACCGCCTCGTCTTGCTCGCTTTGGCGTCTGGCGCGGTCCTCCTTCTTCTCTTTCCGCGCTTCAGTGGTGAGTGGGGCACGGGGCTTGGGCTGCGTATGACGCGAGTGTTGGTGGCTCGCAATGGCGATAGTTGAATACGTGAAAGCGGGGGCCATGGTGAAGGTGAGAGGGAGAGAGCAGAACGTGCGAAAAATAATCCTTAGTCACATGTTAAGATCAAAATCCAATCCATTTTATTCACAGTCGTCAAAGGTCGTACAGGAAGTAGATATTCGTAAGTATTCGTGAGTAGATGTTCGTAAGGAGTCGTGTAGATATGGCAGCACGACGAGAGATAGATGTAGCAATTGAAAAAGAAAATTACAAGACGTAGTCCGCACTCAGCGCGTCGATCAATCCCGCCTTCAAGTCGGGGGGCAACTCCAGTCGCGCCACTTCCTCGTGAAACTTGACGGGCGATACCCTGCGCACGATCAACGAGACCGCCGAGCGGTGCGCGTCGAGATCGTGAGAAGTCAAGTAGGCGTCCGTGACGGTGCCCAGTTCCACGGCGAATCCGGCTAATCTCTCTGGCGAGAAGGGAGATGGCCGCGATAAGGATGCCGGTGGTCGTGCTTGCGAGTACGGTGATGGGCTCGGTGTAGTGGAGCGTGCGAGGGCACGCGACGTCGACGGCGACGGCGGCGGGGGCATCGTCAAAGTTCTGGTTTGCGGACGAGGGGTAGACATCCCACGTCCCACTGTGATTATATGAGCGGGTGGAAAAAGCAAAGGAAAGGGATATACTTACCTTGCGCCTTGAGTCGCGCCACCTCGGCGCGCAGCTCTTCTTCAGTTTCCTTCCATTCGCGCTCGCGATCCTGCATGTCCAGGGCTATCTCCTCGAGCCGTTGGTTGACGCTGCGCTCATGCGCGAGCGCAGTCTGCAGCTCGTAGATCTGCTCTTGGTAATCAAGGGCCGCGAGAGTGGTGTCGTCGAGATCATCGCAACCGTACTCCTGCGACGACGACGGTGGTGGGGAAGCAGCTGGGGCAGCGGCTGAGGGTGTTGGCAGTAGCGCGAGATCGCCCCGAGGCCGCCCGAGGAACACGTAGTTGGTTTGGGAGGGGATCGGGACAAGAAGCGTGGCGTGATAGGGTGCACGTGGAGGAGTGGTGACAGGCCCGGTGCCGAAATAGCCTTGGATACGGCCAGCGCGCCGCCAGCGAGCAGAGGTGGGGATGCCGACGTGCTCAATAAACGTCTGCGCGATATGCGCGAGCGCGAGGTGGCTGTTCGGGTTCTCTGCCACGAAGACGGGCGGGAGGTAAGCGGAGGCCTTGAAATACTTGGGGTGCTGGGGTGTATTGGGGGCAATGGGACCATCGGCATGTAGGATAAGAGTTGTCCCACCGTACGCGCGATCCCACATTGTTGCCTGTCGAGCCGTAGTCAGTTTGGTACATGATACAGTAGCCAGCTAACACACCAAGTCCCAGATGACCGTCTTGAGCTTTGCCTCGAAAGTCTTCCACGGCGGGGCGCCAGCTTCGCCGAAGGGCAGCGAGGAGCGGAGGGTGAGCTGCTCGGTGAAGAACCGATCGATCTGGACACGATGGCGGCCATCTGTGCTCGTGCCAGCGGCCAGCCACGCGTAATCGGCGGCCTCGAAGCGCCCCTGGAACGCCGTGAAAATCCCTGGCTCAGTAGGCAAGACCCCCAGATGGCGACGGAGATCGTAAAGCCCCAGAGGATTGAATTTGAGATCGGTCCACTCAAGGAGCGCAGAGCCAGGGGGCTTGCCTTGCGAGTTGAGGGGAGGGTCGATTTGAATGCCGGGTGTTCCCCAGTCGTGGCGGGCATACGGGGGTGGATTGGATCGATTGGACATGGTGGTGAGAGGAAAGGACGAACACGAAGTTGTTGATATCTCACGGAATTGATAACGGATCGATTCACTCGATTAGGAATCATGCCCCTGTAGATTTCTCTTTCGCGCTCTGGCAACCTCCGTCGACGTGACTGACGCGTAAAAATGTTTCTAGATAGTGTATTACCTCTTGATAGTCCCCTGCGAGAAGCAATGATTCATTAACCATTTTTATTCAGTAAGATTTCAACTGAATGCGCAAATTCCAGAGTTGAACATCGTTCTCACTAACTGATAGCCTCTCAACAATGGCAATGACACAGAAAGTATTGGACAGATACCCACCTCTCTTGAACAACGTTAGAACTCGTAGCTCTCACTATTGAGCCAGTAATATCTGATACATTCCGAACATGTTTAACGCTATAGCAAGGTGAATACTATCGATTCATTGATAGTACTTGAGATTCGAGGTCGCCTTCAGTATCCAAACAGCATATATCAAAACCAGAGCGATCCGAGCCGTTTGAAATCTCAACATATTTCGAGGTATTTTGACTATTTCGGGGTCTGGTGCAGGTCCGAGGCGGTATTGAGACCTCAGATAAGTGGGAATAGGATCTATGCATCCATCCTTGTCATTAGAACTGGGGTTTTTAGGCTTCATTGGTTGATATGCGCGGAGGAAACCTCAAATGCCCACAAGTGCGTCTCATTTGGACTGAAATCTTGACATTCATCATGTTCAAGTTACGTCCAAGACGAAAAGTTTCATCTACTTGCCATAGACCCTCCCAGTTTTTTTCAAATATTGTTACAACATCTTCCACCTCCCTCCTAACGATTTTTCTGGATTTTATTGGGCTGTAGTCCCTGTGCAAAAAGCGAAAGTTGATGTTGACCGTCGAGTTTGGCAGAGAAGTGAGACTGGATGATGTGTTAAATATTCTACAGATATCAGTTTCACTCGAGATCTGGAGGCAATATGTAAACAATATCTCACTATGTTTTCGCTCCCTAGCTGAGCTTGAGGATTGAATGAATGCTCTTGAACGAGAGAAATATTGTCTGCTCATGTAGAACGCCGGGGTGACCGAGCCAATCGGCGACGTTGCCGAGGCGGGCACTTAGCATTCCTTTCGAGCGCTCAATTCTTTACCGACTCCAGAAATGCATGTAATAAATTGTATACGCCTAATCGTCCATCGTAGAGAGTGATTCCATGAAGGTAACTACTAAGTCCTCCACGCCATCCGCCTCCCGGGCTGAGTACGGGTCTTCCTCGTCCGACACATCCCAATTCATCGACACCCGAGGTAGCTGCTCCTCGGGTTCCTGGTACTCCACGATGTCCCGCTGGATCCCCAGCTCTTCGGCGGCCCAAGACGGCAGCACCTCGGCTTCACTGAGAAGGGGATCACGTCCCACGCGCGTGCCCGGAAAGAGAGTTCCCGTGAAGCCGGGTAGTCGACTCGTCTTGCGGAGCTGACGAGCTATTGCAGCATTGATGTGGGTGCGGCGGGTCAATTGCTGGCGCAGCTCGTGGGCGAAATCCGGGGCCGTGTCTTCATGCGCACGGATAGCGCGCACATAGTCAGCGTGGTCGTCCACCATGAACGTGATGGTGCGGCGGATCTCAACGTTCAGGCGGCGGATCTCTTCCTTGGCGCGTTTGATGCCGAAGTAGAAGGTCATCGCTTCCCGATTCGCGGGGTTAGCCCATGGCAGGTTGCGGATATCCGTGCGGGTGTCGCGTAGCAAGTCGAAGTCGGCGAGGGTGACGGTATCGACGACCTCCGACCAGGTGAGACGACGGCGGGGAGGATTGAGCTGAGCTGCGGCGTGGTTGTATTGCTCGAGCGCGGTCCGGATGGCCTCAGCCCGTGTCCGAAGTGCCTTGCTGATCTTTTCCCGCTGCTTATATGCTTGATCCCAGTTAGTTTAGATCCCCAATTAGATTAACTGTGACGCACCAACGCCGCTCATGCCCAACTTAGTCAGCTCGAAAAGCCGTTTGACAACAAGGCTTTCCAATTTGTCAAGAGCACGCCTATATTTACGTTCAGTCATCAGCACAAGTGCGTCCTGGTACTCCTTGGATTCCGGAGTCCAACGCTGATTGATGTTGTGTTCTTCCTCGAAGAGCGAGACCTCTTCTTCGACACCGAGGTGGCGGGAATGGCTGGAGCGATAACGGCGCGTGCACGCCGTTATTTCGGGTGCCTGCCACGAGCGATGGATGATGTAGTAGTCCCGAAGGTCGTATTCTTCCTTGGCCCGCCGGGACTCGACCCTATGTCCGACCGTAAGTTAGAAAGCGCGGGGATGAATGACGACATACGCAGCATTTTCTAATTTCTTCAGTAACTCCATGTACTCCACAGTCCGAGCGACCTCAGGGGGCTCGGCCTTCTTGGACTCGAAATACGCACGCTCGGCAATGAGATAAGACTCATAGTCCTCGGCGCAGGTTTTCAGTTGCCGCTCGAGCACTTCAAGTTGCTGGCCATTCATGTCGATCTTCTCAACTGCTTGACGATAGTTCGCAAAAATGAACTTGCCTATGAATCATAGAAAAGGTCAGCGAAGAATATCGGGAGGATTTAATCGATACCCGAAGAGGCGTGCTTATCGGCATCATGGAAATCGAAATGTTCGTCGATCTGCTGCATGCGGTGAAACGCGGAAGCTAGCCGGGTGACGGACCCCAGATTGTTAGACTTAGCGAAAGTGCGCTCGCACTCCTCAAAATCCTCCAGTCCGGCCCCTTCGACGTACATCGGATGCCAGCCCAACTGGCATTCGCGGTTGTGCGCGTGGCCATGGAAGGCTGGAACGATACCTCTAAGACGGAGGCCGACAGCTCGGGCGCCAAGAGAACTGCGCCGTAACGTGGTGTAGAACGCGCAGAAGATATCATACCCGAGGCCAATATCGGCGCCGTATTGGTCAAAAAGGCGCCGCACAATTGCCAGCGGGTACTTCATTCTAGAGGCAGATTAGCGAGATTGAATAAGGATCAACCGAAAAACTGACAGCTCTCCACTACGAATCATGTCGCACATGGCCAGGACATGGCCATGGCGACACACGGAGATAAAAATTCCTGCGACTGCGAAGAGGGCAAACATTTTCTTGCGTACTTCGGGCGCAGCAGCCCGCCAGCGCTCGACGCACGCATTGATGCAGTTTTCGAGCTCAGTGAGCTCGGTAGCCTCCAACTCGTTAACATTCAGCCAAGCGACGTCGCCGTCTTCTTCATCCGACGGGATATCTGATGGACCGGAAGCAGGTGGAGGATCGGGTGCTGATGTGCTCGCGGTGGATGCTGCAGCCTTGGCCGGGGTTTTTCTCTTGCGCTGGATAATTGTAAGTATATTATGCATCTGTGCTGTGAGATATGTATGCGCACCTTAGCCTGAGCATTTGCAACCTCGTCCTTTAGCTCGTCGACTTCCTCGGGGCTGATCCACCTTGGCGACGTTGATGTGCGATCATCGGTCCTTGTCTTGCCAGCTCGGAAGATTTCGGCGACGTGCTTGAGGGAATTGTTCCCGTCCATCGCACACTGAATTGAAAACTTGAGCGGAGGTTCATGCATAGTTTTATACAGGCAAGGGGGGCAGACATTCTGCATGTACCAGTCCCCCGTTCTACCTAACGCGACCGCGACTCGGGCATCAACGCCTCGCATGATGGCGAGGTACGCGTCGTAGGCGGTGGTGATCTGCTCCCCGAGATAGGCCTTGCGCGGAACCTGTATAAGAGATTAGATATAGAAAGATAACATTCCAATTCGAGACGCGCCTTGTGCAGATGCTGAAGCGTACGCGCAAGTCCATCGATGCTGTACCGTGGGCAGACGCGATGCTGTTGGCGGTATACCTCGAATAGGTGGAGAGGAAAGGCGAGGACGGGCTGCTCCGGTGACGCGCCGATGTACCCGAATGAGACGAGAGTGACATTGGCGGTCGACGCATCCGGCGGATGCGAAAAAAACTTGAGGCCGCTTTCTTGTGTATGAAATCAATACGCGATGAGTTAAAAGGAGAAAGAACACACCTGAGAAAGAGATGACCTCGAGCGGCCACGCCGCTGCATCGTTGAGAACAGCCGAACCTTGATGCTTAAACTTGAGGTACGCGTTGATTAGTTCGGGCATCTGTGCTCGCCACTTGTCATTGGCCTCTTGTATGCGAGCGCTGCGAACACGAGGATCACCACGTCTGCGAGAGCTTGAATGATGAGAAGCAGAAAGAAGAGGAGACGCACCCAGGGGCAAGAGAACTTATCATTTGCTCAAAGATAGCCTCCCCGCCTGCATGACTTTGCAAGGCGGCTTCTTCCCCGGGTGGATGTGATGCAAATGCACCATCCAGCGATTCCCAATCGTCATCGTCGCCGTCGACGGCTTGTGGGTAGAACGGCGAGTTGTCCACGTCGACATTGACCAGGTCTTGCCGCTGTTCATAGTTGAGAGCTGTATAAAACTGTGAGGAACGTAATGCAAAACTGCAGGAGGGACGTACTGGACAAACGTGCACGGAACGCGTCTTGCGCCTCTTGCAACTGCCTCCCCGTTCGATTCAAAGGTACCGTCTTGGTTTTCTTGAAGCGTGAAGTGCCGTATGTGATCTTCACACCATTTGACAATCCTTTTGGAGGCATGAGAGGGAAAACGAGAGGTACAGAGGTCAATGCATAGTACTTACTTTACTTATTGCATGCACGGCTGCATTATCCGGTGAAAATTAAGTACGCGAGCTCACAAGACCAGCTGAAAAGACATCGGTTAGAGGGCGGGAGACAATTGTATCCAATGGACATAGACGCATTGCGATCTATGAGCGCGATGAGGCGATAAGAGCGAGCGGGAAGGGGTAAGCCGGCAAACCAGCAAGCCAGCAACCCTCATAGATGAAGAAGGCCTGGCACCAGGCAGCTTGGTGGAAACGGAATATAATCCACCGCATTGTATTCACAGGAGCAGGAGGAAGAGGGCCGCGTACGAACGAAAGCGGCTGCCGAGTAACGAGCGAGGGAAACGAGTAAGAGTTGGCCCAGAGTTGGCCCAGAGAGTAATGACAGTTTAGGTGTTGAACGAGGGCAGAGGGAGGGAAGAGCAGCGGCGGGCGGAGAGTGGCGGCGGGCAGCGGGCGCCCACCCGACGCGAGACGATTAGCCGATCGTTAGCCGATTGTCGTTGACGGTGTGTGACGGCCGTGACACGGTGAGCAAGCCATGTGCCTCGGTGGTTGACCGCTTTGGGATGGCAGGTGATGCGGCGGCAGCGGGGATGATGGCCCCGGGAACACCCGAAGGCGGCCCGAGGAGGCACGTGCACTACTGGCAGCAACGGGGAGGACAAGTCAAAAAAAGTGGGTTTACAGGTGGGTGCTACCGGCGGGTACGGTATTCCACTACTAAAACGACTGAGTTGACGCCGGGTATCAGTCCGATCAAGCCGTCTAACCGGTTGCTATATTAGGGCAGGTCAGGTGATACGACTGAAGCCACGAGACTGATACAAAAACCCAAATCTACGTTCAAGAGTCGATGTCCATCCCACCAGACACCTTTCCCTTTCCCTTTGCGTTGCCCTTGCCGTCTTCCACCTCGACCTCCGCTTCCTCCACCAACTCTCTGGCGTATTTCGTAGCTGCCTCCCATCCCAGCACCACCTGAACTGGCCCCGCGCCAACCTGCTTGAATGCGTCGGCACTTGAATGATGAATCGCACCGCGGGCGTCGACGTAGAAAGCGTCATCCACCGATGCTGTCGATGTGCTCCCCTGGCCGCCGCCAGCAACCCCACGCACTCGCGAGATGCTCGAGACGCCACGCGCGACACTTGAAGCTCCCAGAGCCCCAGATTGAGACCTGCTAGGACCCGGGCCAGTCGAGTAGGAGTGAGAGATTCGAGCGGGTGTCGCTGCGCGCGAGGGAGAGCGAGAGAGTCGAGAAGGTGTCAGCGCAGAGGGGTTATGCACTGGCGCGTCGGGATCGTAGCTGGGCAATCGTGCGGGGGGTGCCGACTCAGGGGAGTCAGGGTCGAAGAGTGGAGCACTGCCAGCGGGCAACCCGTCTGAATCAGAATCGGTTTCAGGGATGGGCGTGTACGAGGGGGGCGCTGCACGCTCGATGGTGCGTTTGGGCCTAGGGGCGGTGGCGTAGCGGCGGCGTAGCAAGAGTGTTCTCTTGCTTCACCCCCGCTTCCAGCTTGACGCCTGGCTCGATCTTGACGATCACCTCCCGCTTGACACACACAACCTTGATGGTTGTCGATGTCCCCGCGCGCGCGGACGGAGCGTGCGCGGCGCAACGACCAGAAACGCATGCCTGCGTATGAATTGCGCACTTGCCATGCCTGTGGAAACAGTGCGCAGCCCAAGCGCGGAGGACTTCTTCCCACGTCTCCAACGCGCCGATGACATCCTCTTCGTTGTCGGCGGCCTCCTTGGCAGCAAGGCAAGTCACCCTGCGCGCCCTTGTCAATTCTTCCTTTCCAGACGTCGATCCGGTGAAAAACGCACTTTAGACTGTAGACACCTTGATTGGGGCCGGAAAACAAGATCCAGTACGTCTTGTTGCGTACTCGGGAGAACGTGAGGTGGTCCTTGAAGTTGGCCCCCAGGTACTTCGGAATCTCGCAGGGCTCAAACCCCGCCGGCGGCGCTGCCAATCGAGAGATGGCAGTCGGGAGCATCGTCGTCACACGGGCAAGTGTCACGCCGCTTTTCATCAATACATTCATTTATGATACTCAGCAGATACAAAATCACGCTTGAGAAGACGTTAGGACCATAATATTATTATAACTTCGTCGCATTGCATGAACAGGACATTGCATGAACAGGACAAAACACAAGAGAACAAAACACAAGAGAACAAAATCAGTCGCTATCGCTCGCCGCGATGTCTGCCAGCGTCCGCGGAGCTCGACCCTTCCCCTTCCCCTCGCGCGGTGTCGGCGAAGGAGGTGTTCTGGGCGTCGGACGAGCCCATGCGTGTCGAGGGGGGCTTGCAAGATGGAACCGCCCTGCGCTTCCCTCCCTGGGTCCTAAAGTAATCGGTGTCCTGGCTTCGTCCAGTCCGCCAATCGTCCGGGGGCCAGCTCGGTACGGACCCACGTCAAACAGTCCGCGCTCAGAACGCCTCAGCGCCGGTGTTTCATCTCGGCTTGCGTGTGAGCTTTTGGCATAGTCGGTCGTCGTAGCCTTCGACGTTTTTGTCCTGGTCTCCGAGGTTTTTGCGGCCTTGGTGGGAGATGCGCTCTTAACTGGGCGCGGAACAGGCCTATTTCGCCTGTGCGAACGATTGTTACTGTAAAAGTCAAAGGCAAGCACCGTGATTCTCACTGACTCCCGGTAATTTCTTCGGTACTGACGTGCTTTGGCCTCCTTCTCCAGCCGCACAGCCGCAGGGGCGGTCTGGAGTTCTTCACGCCGCCTTCGCATTCGCAAGCGCGCCCTGGCGTTCACTGCCTCACGATTTCTATACCACGTCCGTCATCCGGTGGCTTGCCCACAAGAAAAACAGAACCCACCGAGATCGATACTCCCATGCGGCGTCCGCGCGCCGGTCGAGTATGTCCTGCTCGCGCCGCTCGATGATGTCTGGCTCGGATTTCTTGCCATTGAGCGCTCGTGGCATGGAAAGAGGCAGATTTCGTGGCTGTGCTAATGGTGGAGTTCGTCATCCGACTGGGAGTTCGTCATCAGGGGCATTTTTCACCGAGGGCTTGGACGGTCAATTAGTACACCCCTCGGAGCCCGGGTGGTGCTGATAAGGTCACAGATCGATTGCCTGAACAGCACACATGCCTGTACCAGAAAGTTTCAGCGTCAGTGAAGTGAAAGAATACACGGACGTGGTTAACAGACGACAAGCTCAACGTGTAATCATTACAATCATGCCTGTATCTTTGGAGTTCGTCATCTTTATTGATGTTTTGGGTCTGAAAAAAATGCTATGATTCTGCGAATGTCAGAAAAGGCGAACCCGGTGTCCCCATGGCCCTCCCTGTTTTTCTCCGAGTTTTCTTCCTTGCCATACCCGCCGTCGACGACCTCTGAGATCGTGTGTGACGTAGTGACATCCGTGATGAATGAGCTCGAATTTCGTCAAGTCTACTACAGAAACTGCAAGGTAATCTACACTGCGCTGCTAAGGCTCTCGACGGTGCTATACATCGCCACTCCCTCCTCCCACCTCTTGGCATCGTCCCCCCGACGCGCCGCCTTCTCCGCAGCCATCGCCGACTGCTCGAATGCATCATCGGTCTTGTACCCATTCCTAATCCACCGAAACAGTCCTCCCGCCGTATACTGCGTGAAAGAGAACCGGCGCTCGTGGTGGCCCACGGGGACGTTCGAGTGCCGAATGATTGCAGATGGGATGAGGATGGTCGACCCGGGAGGGAAACAGATGACCAGTTTCAGGTTCCACAAGATGAGATGGCCCCCGACATCTGGATCGAAGTCGCCGAGGGCCGTGATGGCACACCAGCCCCAAGAAAGATTGCCAAAATCGAGGTGAGGAAGAGTTATCGCATGGGGGCCGAAGTTGAAGGTGCAGGCCGCAAATACGCTGCGTGCAAAATTCCAGCGCAGCGTAGGTCGCCAGGTTGCTATCAGCAACATCTGCGCGGTGTAGTACGCGAAAAGGAGCGGTGCGAAGCTCATAAATAGGCCTGCGTTTAATGAGTGAATGGATGGCAACGGTGAGACGAAATGACTCACAGTTGGCGAAGCCCGCCAGACGCTGGAAGCATTTCTCGTGCAAGAGTTCGTCAGTGACTCGGGTATTGGATACGTTGTTGTGCAGTTCGCGGGGTTCCTGGGCCGCATGAGCTCGTGAAAGGTCCAGAGTAATAAAGTGATACCGTTTGCCCGCCACCGTGCGATATCCCACGGGAGATGGAGGGGTACGGCTCTGCAGCGCGCCGGTGATGAGTCTGCTCTGCGCTGAAAGACCCGCCCTCCGCCCGTGTCGCCATAAGAAAGGCTGCGCAGTCCGTGAGCGCCCTCCAGCCGGCGGTGTCCTTGGGCATGCCGCCGAGAACTGCAATAATACACCCTTTGGAGTCAATGATGGGGATTGACAGTCTAAAAGACAGGAAGATTCAGGGCAACGTCAAGCACTAGCGCCAGAGACGTACCATCCATTAACCGTTCTTTAACGAGATGGTGCGTAAGCTGTGCTTTTGCTCCATATGGGTCCATCTCCATTTTACACCCTCAGCTCTCGCTGTTGAAGAACAAGTTGACTTACTCCATCCAGAGTGGTCCACGGGGGCTTGATGGGGTCCCTGCCCTCTTGCTTCCCACCACTGCGGCCTGCCCAAGTGTCGCCGAATGGCCACGCAATGCGGCAAAAAAAATCAACCACAAGTAATATGGCGCACCTCCGTTTTCAGCCAAACATGTGCCCATACGCAGCACAAAATCTCAATGGATCGGGAAGACACAGCCCAATCCCAGAGACGATTAGTCCATTTGTCTCAAAATGTTTTCAGGACAGCTGACCTTTCGCAGTTTAACGCAGCACGGATAGTGCCGTTTCTCCGAGGATTTTCCACTATAAATGGACAGCTGTCTCTCTGTCGTGCGGTCCATCTTTCCCGCCTTCCTTTTCTCTCAACAAATGTAGCACCCCGTCAAGCATCGTATCCTTGCCTCGACACTGGCTTAGCTTAGCTATCCCCGCCCGCAGATTACTGGAACAAACCCCTTCAAATGATGCTCCGGTCATTTTGCGCTCCACACAATGCTCTGGCGACGCATATCCCCTCGAGTGTTCTTCCACCTGTTTTTTGCGCAACATAGAAGCCTTCTCTCTCTCTCGGAATTATTCCGTGGTTCAAAATCGGCGCCTTCAAATCACACGGCTGATCGACCGCAGTGTTTTGCAGCTACTCATTCACGAGTGCCCCAACTTTCTTCTTACTCCTCCCGCACTCGAGCTGGCTGATTTAACATTTCTCAATACTACTGGCTCTGGATCATCCTGCATCTAGGTCTCGCTTGCGTGGCCGTCTCTCAAGCCACTATCATCTGCGCAAAAGCTGCAATGATCCATAAATCTACATTGCGTCTCGCCTACTTGGCTGTGCTGTCCGCTTCTCCTCGAAATCTTCGCCCACATACCGATTCCTCGTGATTCACAGACTCTCTATGATTTGTTTCTATATACTCTATATGCTTAATGAATTATCCACGTGTAAAGGCAGACCTGCCGGAGCGAAGCGGAGGCTCGTCTTGTACCAATTTATATATTTCAAGTCCTTCGCACCGGTGAGCGCCTCGATCTCCTCCCGCGTGTACTCCCGCCCGCCATACCCGTGCCCGTCCTCTGCCTCCGCACTGCGCAGACCGATCCACGCCGGTTTCGAATGTGAGAGGTCGGCGGCGTCGAGTTCCACGCGGAGAGAGCTTTTGAGAGACTCTCGCGCGTGGCTCGCTGCAACAGACTTTGCCCGCGCAACACCAGCCGACGCGGCAGCGATCTCGCGTTTCTCCCTCTTACGGCGTTTGGACCCCGCCTTGAGGGCGCTCGTCGTCACTCGCGCGACGCCTGAGCCGCCTTGTGGTGATGGAGAGGGCCCGGCCTGGTCGTTGATCCAGAAAGGCGGCGTCTGCCAGATAGCAGCTGTCTCGTCCGTGTCGGTGGCATTGCACAAGCACGCCTCAACGTCGAAGAATTCCGCCGGCTCAATCGCCGCACCAACGGCCAGATCAAAGGCAGAGAACTCCTTCCCGGAGCGCAAGGTGCGCCGTTGGAGCACTGTGCCTCAGTTAGCGTGATTCTGTATAACGGAAGGAGATGAAACGGGCGACTCCCATTTTTTTGCTCTCGTGGCGGCGTCATAGTTCCAAGGTCGGATCTTTTGACGCCACGAGAGCTGCAGAGACTTACAAGGCATGTCCAGGGACGGTGGGGCAAGAAGCCACTTGACTTGCAGGGTGTACTGGGGGCGAAACAAAGTAATAAATTGAGCTGTGCACGGATGGGGACAGGCAGTGTGCGACGCGCGGACGCCGGACGACAATCAGATGCGTTTGTGGAGCGCATCCGAGTAAAACAGGGGCACAAGGGGCGGAGCGGGCGGAAAACATTATTGCAGTTAGAGGAGCGACGAGCTAATTGACATCGCGGGCTATCGGCCAATCCCTGTCGGCCCACGGGTCGCCCCACCCTGCTGCTATCCAGCACTCCCGGCTGTAGACCAATCCCTCTTCCTCCTGCTTGTCCTCCGGCACCCACGGCACCCATTCGCCGTCCTCTCCCCAAGATCCCCAGCCCGAGCCCGGCGGTGGTGTCCTCCATGCCAAGGGAAGGGCTTCCGGGGGGATGACGTCTGTCATGGGCTCCTCCGGATACCCCTCCCACGGGCTGGAGGATCCGTCGCCCCACAGCGCGGCGAGGTACTCCGCCGCTATGATACGGGTTTTTTGTCAGCCAAAAATCTGCGGATTCGGTGGAAGATGTCACTCACAAGGGAGAGGATGAAGAAGCTGAGCGCGGAAAACACGACGGAAGCGCGATTGGTGGGCGCGGCATCCTATGGGTTTTTAATATGAGTGACCAAACAATTTTTTTTAGGGAGCGGAACTTACGCTTGAAATAAGTTTTGAGACAGGGGGTGCGCGACATGGTGGTGCGGGACATGGTGGTCAGCAAGGGTTGAGTGCGTTTCGCGCATGATTGTGGATCTGAGCCCAAGGTCCGCGCTAAGGTGGGGGACGAAGATCTCGCGTGATAATGAAACGGAAGCAGTTCGAGGGCACATTGATTTTCGAGGCAACGAGCGACGAGAACCAAAGAAGGGCGGGGGGGGGGGGGGGGGGGGGGGAGAACTAGAAGACCATCGCAGTCGCAGGCTGAAAAGACCGTGGGGCACAGCGCCCACCGCCGGCGGGAGTAGGGCGGGGAGAAAGAAAAGACCTTCCAAAGCTGTGCTCGCGTGCAGTCGGCGACATCAAATCACCGACACGATGCCGGAGACGGCCGATCACCCTAACCCTGCACTGATGCCACTCTCCCTAAAGCCTTCGATGTAGTCGATGGTCAATCTCAATGCTTGCCTACCTCAGCCTGCGCCATCGTCTGAATACTTTGTTCTTGCTACGGTTGTTAAATGCCAGCCGCCGTGGAGGTGGGGCGTTGTAAGTTCGGAAGCAATTGTCTGTCGGCTAACAGTAATTGGTCATTTTGCATTACACTACTAGGAATCTGCCTGCATAACCACTACTAGTACTACGACTGCCCCAACCCCGTAACGTGCGGGTGGGTAGCCAATATTCATGGTGTGACGCAATCTGTCACCACAATTCCTGACGTCTCCGACCTCCTTCGCCAAAGCTTCCTTGCTTTGCTCTCGCGGTCTTCGCTGTCTTCCTTTCGGGGTCTTCTGGCTTCGGTGTCTTCTCGACTGTTTGTGTCAAACGCGGTGTCCGCTCCTCTACGCTTCCTCCCTCAAACTATCTCAGTGACGCGCGATGGAATTCCAAAGGCCAGTCAGTCGCCCTTAGCGCCGCCAGGGCTGATGCTTTCAATAACAGCGGTGTACGCTGCAGGGTGGCCCCACGTCTGGTTTCAATCATTCGCCGTGAGGCGCGTAAACGAAGGACGGCGGTGCTCACTGAAGATGACCTCTATAAATCAGAGGAGCGTCGTCCGGAGGTACTTAAAGATGTGGTGATCGAGCCGCGGCACGTCTGCGATATTTGCTTGGAGCTGAAGTCCCATCCAGTGGTGTGAGTGCTAGGACGCGCTGTTCTCGTAGAAGCTGACTTTTGCCACGTCTAGCTATGCGTGTGGCCATAGTCACTGTTATATATGCATTCGCCTCGCGCTCGAACACAGCTCGTATTGTCCTGGGTGCAGGACACCCATCATCCTGCGCCCGGTTAGAGATGAGGGGCAGGAGATGGATATCCGCAGCGGATATCCGGGCGTACAGGACCGTAGCGTCATGGATTACAGTTTCCGAGGCATTTTTTTTTCTCCCCAGTAGTTGTAGAATTCTATAATAAAATGTTCACGACAATGGGATCACGTGCAACGCCGACTTCGCTTCTACTTAGTACTAGGTCTCGGTTTCGCAGTGCACTTAGCGGACACCTCCTCTGTTCGACAACACCCACCGCAACTTATGGCGCATCTCGCAAGGTGAGTGCATCGTTGGTACAGGACTGCAGGCAACAGGAGGCTCACGACTGGCTGGCAGTGGCAAGAATCCGAGATTTGAGCGTCGGCTTCCTCGCCTCGTTCTGTCGTTCAACGGACAAACTGAAGACACGGATGAGATCCCCGGCCTGGTTCCGATGACCCCCAGCCCAGTTGGCGAAACGGCGCCTTGGTCTTCGAGGAGGTGAGAGCGTCTGCTGTATCACAACCTGGAGCCAAACCTGACAACGCACGCCTGCAGTCCTGCGGTTGGGAAGCCCCTGTTGTTATGCAGCGAGGGTGAGGCTGGGCTACGCGGTGAATGCTACCAACGTGGCGAAACGTACGGGCCGGCAGATGCACTCTTCTCGGCGGCGCTGGCCTCGGGTGGGACAAGCGCCACAGTGCTGATCTCTTACGACTGTGCTTGCCGCTTCGCGAAGCCTGCGGTCGTGTCCGTGTCGTCTCCTGCTAAATTGTGATAACTTCGACTACCTTTGAATGCAATTGCGTACCGTCCACCTACCACTTTCTGCCCTTCTGGTGTGAATAAAGTCGACCTCGGTGATCATGACTGCAAAATGGTAGGAGAATCCTCATTTTAATTGTATCAACAGGGTGCGTTGGGTACTGGTAGGTAAGTCCAAGGCTCGACAAAACCGACTCTCATCATCCCATCCATCCAGGGCCTGTGACTCAGTTCGAGGTGCGATGCTGGCGACGTGTCTCAGCATCCAACCGGAGTCCTCTGGTCGTGCGCGTGCGCGCTGACTCGACGCCGCGTGCCTGGCGACGTTGCTCGAGTCCCAAACGACGACTGCGGGTGCGGGTGCTATTGCCAATGGCAGTGCGGAGCGCCGCAAGCTGGTGGGGAGTAAGTTGGCGAATGTCAAATCGCCGAGGAGAGAATGGGCCTGGTGAGCGCTTGAGTCAGTCACCGGAGACATGGAGTGAGTTTTTTTCTTTACCATGGGGTTGCGACATTTGAGGAATCTGATACTTTGTGATGGTGGCAGGTGCAAGGGGTTTGTGTTTTGTGACTCTAATTGTGACGAGTTTTTGCAGCACTGTCTGGATTGCGACCCGACAACCGCAAACTGGCGATGACGGGCAAGGCAAAGCACAAGAAGGGGAGGGCTACGGGCGAGATGCTCACCCACCGGCCCCACATGGCGACAACGTTGGAGACATCGGCGGATGGCCGACGCGCCATTGCTGTGTCTACTCCTGTCGACACTGCGGTGCCGGGCCTGTCTGCCTCGCACCAGGAGGACGTGAGCACCGCGCAGGCCATGGAGGCGGCAAATGTTTCGTATTTGCTTGGGGACGATGCGACTTGGGCGGCGCCGCCTGAAGGTGACGAGGGGGACGATGTCGGGATTCGGCTCGCGGTGCCGGACCCCGAGGCGGAGGCTGGCGCAAACGGTGTCCCGGCAAACCCTGTGCCTGCGAGCAATTTTGAGCGATGGGAGCGCGCCGTGAGTAGGCAAATCCATTCCAGTTAAATCGGGTACTCACGAGGCGAACAGGATTTCCCGATGAAGACCTGGGTGAGGGACTTTCGAGAGGAGACCCTCGACGAGTGGCTGAGGGGCGAGGGGCGCGGGTCTCCCGAGTTCTACGCCGCCTGTGGTCGGTGCAAAGCGGAAAATCCCACCTTCAGATGCGCTCGTCAGACGTGCTTTGGCCCGGCTCTGTTCTGCGAGGAGTGCATCATGGAGGTGCACCGTCAGTTGCCCACTCACGGGATAGAGGTGCGTTGGGTCTCGTACACCCTTTGGTGAGGAACTTTTTTTTTTTCTAATTTTCATGGGCAGGAGTGGAATGGCGAATTTTTCAAGCAACGCAGCCTGGGCGAGCTTGAGGGGGAAGCGCGCATCCAGCTGGGCCACCTTCCGGGGAAGTTCTGCCTGAAGGCGACCAAGGCTCACAAGGATTTTGTGATAATGGACACGCTCGGGATTCGCACCGTGAAGCTGAACTTCTGCGGATGCGACTCGACTGTCACACATCGGCAGCAACTTATGCGCGCGTGTCTTTGGCCAGCGACGTCTCTTGACCCCCAAACATGCGCCACCTTCAATGCTATTCGGCTGTTTGAGGTGCAGAACCTGTTGGGCAAGATCTCGGCGTACAACTTTGTATGTTCCCTCGAACTCTTGTCCAACAATGATGGGCTAAGCCCGACGCCGGTGAGTTTGCACCCGTAGCTGTAGGATTTAGTCTCCTGACATGGATGTAGCCAGGTACCCCCTTTGGCTATACAACTGGAGCTAGCCAGCCCCTGGCTAGAGCCTGCTAAGAAGAATATAACAATAAGATGTCAGATTCAGGGATTGAACCAAAAGCCTAAGGATTACCTAAGCAGTCAAACCTAGGTAATCCATACCAACTAACCCAAAAGGCCAATGCAAAATCAAGAATTGATACAGGTATGCCCTGCTCATTTTGTGATCTATAAAGAGTATGTTTATTGTTCTACTGCCCCGAAGGGGCCAGGTTAGTGGTCAGTGGTTAGAGGTCAGTGGGTAGGGTTAGGGTTAGAGAGGTTAGGGTCCCAGGAGTATTTTTGTCTCGGTTGTCTCGGTAGGTTAGGGGTTAGGGTTGGTAAGAGATCAGCCAATTAGATGTTGGGGTTGGTTAGGTGGTTAGGGTAGGGAGGAACTTTGCTATGACTTCTATGGCCAGTTGGCTTATTGGATGTAGCTCATCTGAATCTGATCTGAATTGATCTTGCACTCTTAAGGTCTTAGATTCAATTTGCCTAGCCACCTCCTGGCTAGTTCCAGGTGTATAGCCAAAGGGGGGTCCTGGCTAGGTCCATGTACAATAGTCTATATATTACAACTACGGCTCCAGTTTGTTTTGTTGCTTGGGGGATATGATTTGCTGAGGCGTGTTCAGGATCGACGGCGAGCGTTTCGTCTCATCGTGCGTCAATATCGCATGACGCAGATGATGAAGCGGGCAGCAAGGGGACAAGATGACAGCGGAATTGCAGGAACAGGACAGGGGGAGTGCACAATACAGTGTCGAGCGTGTCCCCAGCCGGGACTGAACATGCCTGAGGGCTGGGAAGACATCGCCTGGGAGGAGATGGACGAGGACACGAGGTACGTGACGATGACAGTCACCGACGGTGGGATACTGATTGACACCAAGTTATACAAAATTTCTTATGCTGTCGGCCGACGCGAACTTCAAGCTGATGAACCGCAACGTGTCTACGGCGGTGCGCGACCCCGTGCTCGACGACGGCACAGCGTATTTCTGCAATCGCGCGGAATATGCCGAGCACATCGGGAAGCATGTGGATGAAGAGGAGATCTCGAGCTGCTCGGGGTTCCAAGCCATGTTTTTGGCGAACGCGAAGAGGGTGAAGGGGCTGAGGGTTACGGGCGTCGGCGGCGTGACGTGCGCGCGTCATAATATGTGGCGGCCAAACGGCTTGGGAGACCTGCAAGTCGGAGAGCGGTGAGCACCCGGTGGACGGTTTTTATTTGTTTTGTTTTGGCTGACGTCGTGAGCGATATCCAGGTACTGCAACATGGATTTCCTTTTCTTTGCCGCACTGCTCAACTTCGCGATGTCGTGGCTGGTGTTGTCCTACGACATCGCGTGTCAATTTTCAAAGAATGTCTGGAAGCGTATGCCGGGGCTCCCGGACAAATACCATTTGAAAATTAATACAGACAACGTGCGGTGGCGGGTACCTAATTTCCATCTGCCCCCCCATAAAACTGGCTGCCACTCGCCGTTCTCGTTCCACTTCTTGTGGGGTGCGGGATGCACGCACGGAGAGACGGTGGAACAAAACTGGGAGTTTTTGAATGGGGCTGCGGCGTCGACGAAGCTCATGGGCCTTGGAGCGAGGGCGTCGGCCTTGGAAGGGCTTTTTGGATTCCATAATTGGCGGCGTTTGGTGGCACATCGTGAGTGCAGACTGGCGTTTCTGGTGCAAAACTGACACAATTAATGAAAGGGCTGCTTCTCAAGCGACATATGGCGGAAGGCATCAAGGAGGGGAGAGCCCACAAGGTGGCTTTTGAGGCGTTCAACGAGGGGGTCTCGTCCGCGATGCCGGAGCAGGTGGCAGGCTGGAAGACGTGGGTGGAGGAGTACGAGAGAAAGCAGCATCTGGAGAATGACAAGAACTCGCCATACGAGTATGCGGAGAGTGGTGAGTGCGGCACCTTATGATACGGGCTGACGCTGATGCTACCGGGTGCAGTAACGACACTCAAAGACGTGCAGCTGGAGCTTGCGAAGTCAGAGTACGCGAAGACGGGCGACAGTGCGGAGGTAGAACGAGAGGACATGCCCAGTACATTCTTGTCTATGGGGCTGGAGATCGAGGAATCTCAGTGAGTATCACTTTGAGGAGGAGTGTGGTACGCGAGAGACTGAAGAACAAACAGGAGACAACTGGCGGTCAACATCAAGGCGATAGGGAAGAAACCGACGGTGACGCAGCAGCTCGACATACTCAAGCGCCGTACGCTCCTGCGAAATCGCCTGAAGAAGTTCCGCAAGCTGCAAGGAACGTACATGCCAAACGTTCGACGTCATCTGAATGCTTCGCAGCGTCTCGTCTGGGACAAGGACGACCAGGAGCCGGAGGCGACGAGACTGTTCCTACCATCTGACCTCTCAACGGACGCCGCGCGCAAGAAGGCGTGCCCCAGGGGGCTCGACGGGGTAGAGGCCCGCCTTCGCAGCGCGGAAGCGGCGGATGCCTTGGACACCATTCGGGGCGGTCTGCGTACGAGGACAGCGACGACGAAATTCAAAGTCCGGAACTGGTCAGGCCAACGGGCTCTCACACGGGGACAGGGGATTCTACGCCAAGTGAATTTGAGGATACACGCCGCGAAATTACGCTACCAATACTGCCGCCACTCGATACTCAAGCTCAAAGGCCACAGGACTTGGGAGAAGCAATTTAAGGTGTTGGCAGAGGACGATGTGCGAGCGTTGAACGAGCGGTCCCTGACGGCGGAGGAGAAGGCGGCGAGGGAGCAGCTGCGGGCGGCGGGCGAGGTGCCAGAGGAGGGCGGGATTGCGGCGATGGGGGACGTGGTGTCGGGAGAGACACACCGCACGTTGTCTTGGATTTGGTACGCGGTGTCGGGGAAGAAGACGGAAGACGAGAGGCTTCATGAGGGTATGTGAACGATTACCGGCTATGTAACGTGCATGGACATCGAGGAGACTCTACCATTCCTCTTCCTTCTGTATATTTTGTATTACTATTACCTAAGCTGTATGCACGTGACCTCTCGGTCACGTTGAAATCTAACTTCTTTTTAACTCAAACCATCATCGTCTTGCAGACGCGTGAGTAACGCCTGCGCGACACGGAAGCCCAAACTAGGTAAGTCTTCCTGCTATCACTTGCTGACCTTTCTGGCATACCAGGAGGCTAGCTGTTCCACCTGGCATACCAGGGGAACAAGAGTCTAGAAGACCATCTGGCATACCAGAGGAACTTCTAGACTCGTGCGTCCGGCAGCCTAAAAGCTATATCTCGTACTCCTCTAGAACCTAGATGCTCGCCCGCGGATAACCTGCGTCAGCATATATACAGATTTTACATTGGTGGACACATTGGGAACGCACGGCACCCTGGCCGGCGTCAACTCTACTGGAGTGCAAGAGAAAGATCTTTCTAAAGCAGTCGTGACTTTGTTCGGGCAATCCTCTCGACGTCGCTCAACTTCACCGGTGAAACGTTCGGACATTACTGCCACGTCGCAAGAAGCCCACACGAAGAGGATACAACGCGCTCGAGAATCTCAACCCGAGATATCTGACCTTAGTTGGAGGCTACCTAGGCAGAACAACCAGAGAACTCCAGCTAGCGTTTTTCACTCCGGGCTAGGCAAAGCTCGCGAGGCCGAGTCGACCAAAGGACTACAAACCCTAAGACAACTAGGCCTGCACACTAAAAGTGATTCAGCGAGCAGCACCACTTCAATATCAGTAGGAGGTTATTTGGAGAAAGGAGGTTACCCTTCTCCCCTCACCAGACTGAACTTGGACACTGCCCCATCTCCTTCTCCTCTTCACGAATCTCACACGATGGCTGTGGTCTCTGAAGTTTCTACCTCGACGCGGCCGGCGTTGAGGGACGACACGGTCGTGGTACCTACTGGTCGCTCGCAAGAAGAAATTCTCAAGAGCATGACCGACTTACTCACTCTATATGGCGCCAATCCCGACAGTTCGATGTCGACTGAAGACTCCGTGCAATACATCATCCTTAAAGAACATCTTACGGCGGCTGACATCTGGGATTGGGGCATTCCCGCGTTAGGGAACCGACCCAGGTTCAAGATTGGCCAAATCCTCGACGGAGACGTGTGTCGCGCAGTAGGCGAACTTCAGACGATTTTGGAAAAGGCCGCAGCCTTAGTGGAAGGGCGCACAAGCTGTTTCCAGATCGATCCCCGTGATTCGTGCATCTCAGTGCTACGAGGAGCGGCGGTGGTGCCACAACTGGAGGGAGCTTGGAAGATTTTAACCAAACGACTCAAGATGGGCGAGCAAGCTCTGCTGAAATACGCCGCGGAAGTCAGAGGCGAGCAAGTACCAGCTTCCCCCGCCTCTACGGCTCCAGAGTTACATAACGCTTTGGGTCTGATCGCGTCGCCTGGGTCTCGACTACGACAGATGTTCAGCTCCTTCCCTCATCATCAGGCAGGATTGGACACCGGAACAATTGAGAAAATTGCAGCTGGAGCTCCATGGAACGACTTCGTACCTGTGAATTCGCCCATCCTTTGATGCTTCCCAGATAGGGCCCCTGAAGTAGCTCCACAAGTCCTATATTACGGGACGGATGGAGAGCGAACAGATTTCACTCCGCTCCCGGGTGAGGAGTGGAGAGACGAAAACGTAACGCGTCGTACGGCGAACAGAGATAGTGCGCCGTACGAAAGGCCAAGCGTGCGCTTCGGGGATGAGGCTACGCAGACCTCAGCGAAAGAAGTTTCGGACGATTCGGAAGGGTTGTATGCACCGCAGCAGGAAACCAGACAACAGTCGAATCTGTCATATTACGGGCAGAACATTGAATATAAAGATAATGAATCTTTTCTCGGTGATTCGACGGCTATGCCAATCCCGTCTAGCCACTCTGTCCCTTCTCAACCGCATGAGAAAAACATTCTGTTCAACGTCGCTCAACTGAAGCCCACGAACTGGTTCAACAGGGAGCAAAAAGGGAAGGAAAGAGAACAGTCTTTCCGACCTCAAGCGCGTTCATCGTCGATCCCTGAGGGACTGCGCCCGGGAACCGCACACGGAGATTCCATCAACCACGGACGGCACCTTCCACCACATATGAGGGAAGGCCAAGCGGGTCCTCAAATGCCAGCTTCTCCCCTTGGCAATTCTGCGCAACAGCGGCGGCAGGAGGCAATCCACCCCCCGCTGGATCGAATGGTAGCGACGGGAGCGGTTCGAATGGACACCGTGGACAGGGCAACCCGGCACGACAAGGTTCTAACCCGAACGCTAACCCCCAAGGCCCGCACGCTGCTCCTCCATTTGGTGGAGGCGGCGGTGGCGGAAGTGGGGGCGGCGGCGGGGGGGGCGGTCCCAACTATTCATCTTCGCAAGGATGGTACTCACAGGGTGGCGCTCCTCCGCCACCTCCAGGCCCCGGAGGGGGCAGTGGAGGTGGAGGTGGAGGAGGCGGAGGCGGAGGTTGGCCCCCACCTGGACCCTTGGCGCCCTACGGCACTATAATCCCTACAATTAAAGCCGAAATAAAACCAGAACAATTACCAGAGTGGGACGGTGATCATGACACCGCCATAGAATGGTTCTGGAAAGTGCAGCAGTTCGCGCTGTTAGGAGGTTATATGCCGGAGGCGGTGGGTTACTGGCTGTGGAGTTGTTTGAAGCCCGACTCTGCGGTGCAAGCGTGGTATATGACGTTGGGAGCAGACGTACAGTCGGAAATGAGGTCGCACTATGTCAGCTTCTTGAGAGGAATCAAGGAAGGGTTCTTGGGTCGACTCTGGCAATTGAGAATGATCAGAGTGTTTGAGAACCAGTCCTTCCGCCAGGAGGGTTACCGCAACGAGACACCTGCGAGATTCATTACCCGACGCATACTGTACGCAAGGATGCTCGCTAATACTGACCAAGGAGGACCTGTCGAGGTTTACCTAGTCATGCAAAAAGCTCCGATCCCGTGGTCAACAATTCTGATTAGCGAAAGCATTCAGGACACGGCAACACTTTTCGCAAGGGCCACCGAACACGAGAAGGCCTTAATTCACGCCGCGAATACCGCTGGAGGGAACGTCGTAACGACTGATAACTTGGCGGCTACCCTGCGCGCAATGGGAATTAGCGCAGAAAAGCCACGGATTTCGACAAGGCAAGCTCACTTCATCGCGGCCGGGGGGGATATAAGCACCAACCTGGACGAAGTCACAGTCATCCCGGAGGAGAAACAGGAGGCTGAAGACAACGATGAAGCCATCATGCGAGAAGCCTACCAAGTCTTCAAGCGCAGAACGTGGCCTCCGCCGCCGGGTGGATATCCCTATCCTAAGAATGATCATGTATCAACCAAGATGGGAAGGCTGCCCCCATCCCCGTGCAAGGTCTGCGGGAGCGCAAACCATTGGGACAAGGAATGCCCCGACTGGACGGTGTATGAAGCAAAGTACCAGCGGTCCGTCAACCTCATCACTATCACCCCGGAGTACCAAGAAGCAGACTCGATGTATAAATCGGTCTTTAATATACTACTCACGAGGCGCATTGAGGAGGCGGAGAAGGAGGGTTTTGAAGCGGCAGCATCCCCTGTAGTCCAAACCGAGGACGACACGATGTGTAAGACTGTTATATCCGTGCCTCGGAACTCGGGACTCGGCCCCGGAGCCGCCGATCTCTCGGAGATCGGCCGATGGAGCTCCTCCGCCGACTCACATATCCCACGACAAACTCCATCGGACCTCGTATTCGAACCGGGTTTTTACGCAATGAAGGATTACTGAGCGTTTCCCGTTTATCCGCCTTCTTTCTTATTGTTTCATCCTCATGTTCTAACTTCCATTTCCTTTTTGGTCAGTCGCTATTGTTGCGCTTAGACCATCATGATATTTCCTTTTATAGATACATAATAACCTTTAGTAGTTTAAATACGCCTCCGGGTCATCGTGTATCTTTAGTTTGTTAATAAACGTTGTATGACACGGCAACCCGCTTCACCCTTGTAACATTGTCTACGCTGCACCCCCTCTATACGCGACTTGTCTTGGCAATCCCGAGCTTGTCCGTTCTCGATCTCGTCCGTCCGAAAGGATTCCTGCCACAGGCTCTCACTCTGCTGTTTGTGGTGTTGAGTGAAAACCTCCGCACGGTCCGGTCGATCACCTCCGACTCCGATCTCCGATCTCCGACCCGACGCCTCGGCGTATTGCCTCGCCCGAGTACTTCCGGTCACCCGGTCGGCCGAATCACTCCCCTCCTAGTCCCTTCCGCCGCGTATATAACAAAGACCGCCAAAAACCCGAGCATTCGGGGATCGCTAGCTCCTTCTATCGAAGAAGTAGAAGATGAGGAGGACTTGGCAGCCCGAGCCAAATGCAAGGCCAAGGTAGCGCTCATAGAAAAAACTGGCATGGACCCGGAAACGGGAGATATTGAATCGGACATTGTGCCCTTGGAGGAGAGAACGGCGTGCCTAGGAGAAAGAGCTCCATTAACGCACGACGCGCCCACATCTCCTCCCTTACCGGTCGCTCTTCCTACTGGAGGAAACGGCCCCGTAAAATTGCTGAAAAAGCGGAAGAGCGCTCCTGGCAAATCTTCCGTCGGCATCTCAGTACTATCCATGATGGGCTGGCTGGGGAGTATACAAGGAGACCCCATAGAGATCAGAGTGGATACGTGCGCCGACATCACTTTGATGTCGGAAGAAGAATACCTAAGACGCAAGAACCTGCCTGCTGTAAAGCAAGGCATGAAAATGCGTCTCTGCGAACTCACCTCGGGCAAATCGGACATCCAAGGATACGTTAATTTGCCAGTCATCACTTGCGCCGACGATGGAACGATCTTAATTCTGGAAGCGGAGGCGTACATAGTCAGGGGAATGTCTGTTCCAATCCTCTTAGGGGAAGATTTCCAGCAAAACTACGAGCTGGCAATCACTCGCAGTATTGCCGACGGCACTAAAATATTGTTCGAAGGCGGGAAATATGGAGTCTCTGCAAAAACGGTCCACAGAACCAACGATTGGAAATTGGGGCAAGCCGTACCAACTGAAGCTTCAGCTAAATTCGTCAAAGCCAAAATTCATCATCGTAACAAAGCGAGAAGAATTAGGCAGAAGAGGCGTTGGGGTGAAGAAAAGAAGAACGTACGAGCGAGCGCTGATTACCGAATCGGCCCTGGACAATGTGTGAACGTTAAGGTCGATGGGAATTTTGGCGAGAACAAAGACTGGTTGGTGGAAAAGACGATGTTAACAAACGAATCCCCCAACACTCTTTTTGCTATCCCGAATATCCTCATAAACTCTGAGCATCCGTTTCTGCCCATTGCGAACACCTCCTCTCACCCGAAGTTCATTAGGAAGGGTGAGATCGTCGGACAAGTGGTGGACCCTCAAGGATTTTTCGATCATGCGAAAACTGTGGAGGACGCAGAGAGAATGCGCAAGACTGCGCACGCTTATGCATCTCTCATATCACAGAAGATCGCAGAGGACAAAAACGAGAAGGATTTGAACACCCCGCTGAAAGGGAATGCTCGGGAGGAAGTAGGGCCTGACGCAGAAACGCGAGAAGAACCAAAAGCACAAACTGAAGGAAGCGGTGCTTTTGATTTCGCAGACAGGCCCAAACCTCGAAAGAAACCTCCAGACGAAGAAGCCGCCGAGTCGAGCCTCCCATCCACACCAAGCGCCAAAGAGGGCCGGCGGCTCCCCCGAGTGCATATAAGGTCGAATGAGGGGAGCGGCATGCCTAGCCCCACACGCGTGCATATCAGATCCTTTGAAGGGAGTGGGATGCCCGGAGCGAAAGCACTGGAGAATCCCTCCGCCTTCCATATCCGCACGGACATAGGGTCTGGCATGCCGGACGAAGAACAAGATCAAGAGAACCTAGAGTCGGAGGATTATGGACTGAAGACCGCCGCGATGCCAGATTTGACGGAGTACCCCTCAGCGAAGATGGAAGAGCTGATTGATGTAGGCTCCCTTCCGGAGCACTTGCACGACCGCGCTTGGGCTATGCTGAAGAAACACATCGGAGCCTTTGGCTTCGACGGACGGCTGGGACACCACGAGATGAAAGCCAAAGTTAGGACGGTAGAAGGACAGACTCCTATCGCCGTTCCGATGTACGGCAGTTCTCCCGCCAAGAAAGCCGTGATAGACGCCCAGATGGACAAGTGGTTTGAGCAAGGAGTGGTCGAACCGTCCAAGAGCCCATGGAGCGCCCCGGTTGTCATCGCGTATCGGAACGGCAAGCCTAGATTCTGCGTCGATTACCGAAAGCTGAACGCGGCGACCATTGCGGATGAATTTCCGATTCCCAGACAGTCGGAAATCCTGTCGTCCCTTTCTGGAGCACAAGTGCTCTCTTCCTTGGACGCTTTCTCTGGATTCACTCAGATCTCGATTGATCCGGAGGACGTAGAGAAGACCGCCTTTCAGACCCACAAGGGATTATGGCATTTCCTACGGATGCCTTTCGGATTGCGCAATGGCCCGGCCATCTTTCAAAGACTTATGCAGGGCGTTTTAGCTCCTTATCTGTGGCTGTTCTCTTTGGTGTATATTGACGACATTGTCGTATATTCCAAATCCTATGAAGAACATATCGATCATCTCGACAAAGTGCTGGGAGCTATCGAAGAATCTGGCCTGACTCTGTCTCCGACGAAATGCCACTTCTTTTATTCTTCCATCCTCCTCCTCGGGCACAAGGTCTCGCGTTTGGGGCTATCCACGCACTTGGAAAAAGTAAAGGCCATACTGGAGCTCGAGCGCCCGACCAGAGTCCAAGAGCTGCAGACGTTCTTGGGCATGGTCGTCTACTTTTCTACGTTCATCCCATATTACGCTGATATCTGCTGGCCCCTGTTCCAACTCCTGAGAAAAGATACGAAATGGTCTTGGGGGGCTGAAGAGGAATACGCCTGGGAGGCAGCCAGGAACGCGCTACGGGAAGCGCCCTTACTCGGACATCCTATCGAGGGTCTACCTTACCGCCTATACACCGATGCTTCAGACGACGCAGCGGGATGTGCTTTGCAGCAGATCCAGCCCATCAAGGTGGGAGATCTAAAGGGCACCCTCGCTTATAAGAGGCTAGAAAAGGCGAAGGCGGATGGACTACCAGTTCCAAGGACGACGACTCAGTGTACGAAGACGTCTGGGCCGAGGAGTTCGACGAAACGATAGTGCACATAGAGCGAGTCATCGCCTACTACTCAAGAACGTTCAAGGGGCCTGAGAGACGCTATTCGACCACGGAACGAGAGGCTCTCGCTGCAAAAGATGGCTTGGTGAAATTCCAGCCGTTCGTGGAGGGGGAAAGAATCCTTTTGGTGACGGACCATTCGGCGCTCCAATGGGCGCGTACCTACGAGAATTCGAATCGCAGGCTGGCAGCTTGGGGATCGATATTCTCTGCTTATGCTCCAGGACTGGAAGTGATCCACCGCGCGGGCCGAAAGCATTCCAATGTTGACCCGCTGTCGCGCCTGCCTCGAGCAGCTCCGAACCATATATCTCCTCTTAGGGAGACCGAGCCTAGCTCGAGCCTCTCGACAGATAGCAGTCAGGCCGAGAGAGCTGAGCAAAGCTCGCAATCGGAGGCGGCTCGGCGGGCGACGCTGGTGTTCTGGGATCCTCAGTGCTATGACGTCCCAGAAAAGAATGCTTGGGCCATCACTCGCAGTCGTGCGAAAGCCACGGAGGACGAGCCTGGGGGGGAAATATTACCTCAGGAACCGCCGGCGAAAACTCAGAAAGCAGACCACCGAGTCGAAGAGAGCCAAAAAGCAACGCACGAGGCAGCGAACGAGGAGGAAGACGACTCTGAAGAGTTATTCGAGCTGGATCCATCCGAGGAGTATTGGGGGGCTACAAATCCGCCGCCGAATGTACACCTGCAGATGGACCCAGCGTACAGGCAACGCTTCTTGGAAGGTTACGAGAAGGACCCGGTCTTCAAAACCTTGTACGACAACCCACGAATAGACATAACGCGGTGGAGTCCGGGGCAATGTTTCTTCAAAGACTTGGATGGCTTGTTGTTTTTCAGAGACGAAGACTACCAGCCGCGGCTCTGCGTCCCGGAATCCATGAGGAACGAGATCATCACCGAAGTACACGAATCACCCTTCGAGTCAGCTCACGCCGGCCCAGAGAAGCTATGGGGCTCTCTCAGCCAGCGCTTCTACTGGAAACGAATGAAAGTTGACGTGATGTCTTTTTGCAACTCTTGTGACGTATGCCAAAAGATCAAAGTTAGCAACTTCAATCGTTACGGCTACTTGATACCAAATCCCATACCTTCGCGGCCTTATGAGTCCATATCTATGGACTTCATAGTCAACCTCCCTTGGTCTAACGGATTCAATGCGATCTTCGTGGTGGTGGACCGACTGGGCAAGCACGCTAATTTCATCCCTTGCACGACCGGCTTGGACGCAGAAGGATTTGCTGACCTGTACGTCCGGAACGTGGCCTGTCGTTTCGGCTTGAGTAACAGTATTATCTGTGATCGAGACCCGCGATGGACCTCCGACTTCTGGAGAGCGGTGGCCAAGTTTATCAAGACAAAAATGGTGTTCTCTTCAGCTCATCACCCGCAACATGACGGGCAGACGGAGATTGTTAACCGTCTGATCGAAACGATGTTGAGGGCGTACATAGGGGACGACAAGGCTAACTGGTCGGTTTGGTTGCCGTTACTGGAGTTTGCCTACAACACGAATCCTCATGCATCCACTGGCGCGAGCCCATGTTTCTTCCTGTACGGCTTCAACCCGAAGACCCCGCTGGACCTTTTCGTCAAGGAAAACTTGATCAACAAGAAGTCCTACTCGCTAGACCCCGAGGCGGATTCGTACCTCAAGTCGTTGGAAATGCATCGCAGTAGCGCAAGGAGGGCCATCGCTCTCGCTCAGGATCGACAGGCCAAATACTTCAACCGCGGAAGGAGAGATATCCCTCATCTGAAAACTGGAGATCGAGTCTTGGTGAACCCGCACACTCTGGAGTGGGTAGAGTCGCAAGGAGAAGGAGGCAAGCTTGTGCAAAAATGGATCGGCCCCTTTGAAGTTATTCAGCGCATCAACCCAAGAGTGTACCGCTTGCGAATGAGCAACAAGTACCCTGGATTCCCAGTATTTAACTTCAATCATCTGAAGAAATACAAGGAATCTCCCTTGGAATTCGGGCCTCGAACTCTCCTCCCCGAGACGCGCCTCAATAGGCTGGAAAAGCCTGAATACGTCCTCGAGAAAATCGTGGGACACAAGTTATTCAGGAAAGGACGCGTCATGAAGTTCTTAGTGAGATGGGAAGGTTACGGCCCTCAATTCGATGAGTGGAAGACTGCAAAAGAGCTGAGCAACACACCGGAAATGCTCGCCACCTACAAAAAAGAAAACAATCTCTGACCGACCGCAAAGAATATACCCGTTTCGAATTCACTCTGTACTATCATACGGGCTGGCCGTTGTACTCAGCTTGTCAATTTTATTGGCAATGTAATTATATCTTTATTTGCGCATGTTACTAAAACAAGCGTCGATCCCATCACTTCTATCATCTTCCTCTTTATCCTTGACCATCACGGTCGTCTACGCTCTCTGGCATACCAGTAAGCCGAAACGATCGGGTCCTTGATTCCTTCGCGGCATACCAGTCGGAATCTCGATGGGAATTCTCAGTGTCGTCTTCACCGATGCGGGGGGGAGTTTACCTCCAGTCGAAACGAAGTTGATTGGTGGCGACACTTGGGTAGCGGTCAACTGCCCCATCACATTGCTTCCTCGTGAAGCTCCAGGCTTCCGCAACACCGTTGGCTTTCACGGCCCCCAGAGCCACTGCAATCCAGACGGATCCTACACTGAAATGGAATGGGCGGACGGATTGACGTGGTACAATCTTCAGCAACACTGGAGGGCGTGGATTCCCATCCATCGCGAGGACATGGGCCCCGCTCGCTGGTTCGCGAAAAGGCCTGATGCAACCCAGTGCCGACTGACGGAACATCGTAATTATATGGTCACATCCATAGCGAGGGACGAGATCGTGAACGATCTAGGCTTGGCCTTCGACTGCGTAGACGAGATCTTCTCCAAGGATCCAATCCTCAAGACTCAGCCACGGCCGATGCGCCGCTTCGTGACAGATACCTTGTTCACGTCCAAGGACACCATGGGCGAAGCATACAAAGTTATCATGATCGCCCGCCGCCAGATGGTCGACTGTCTCGGGATTCTGTACTGGTGGACAACGATCAACCCAGGATGGGATAGAAACCTTACTTTCCACACTTGCGACACCATCCGAGGCTGGGAATTGGAACGCTACGCGAAGCGGGGTGTCATCCTGGATCTGGCCAGGGACTGGCAATCTCTGGATCTCAAAGTCTTGACCGAGAATAGCATTCCGTTTGTGTACGCTTGGACTGCCCGCGAACGAAATCACAGACGTTTCGCGAAACTCAATCCGCTCCTCCTGGATCTTTTCAAAGGGTGGCGACGGGCCGCTGGCAGCGACTTGCTCGACGTCCAATTCGAGCCTGCGTTGTGGGACCATCCGGGCTACGAAGCCATAGCAAAGTTCGACCAGCATCTGTTGGAGGATCTTCCCATTCCGGACGGGTTAGCACCGAATCGTAGCAGCCGCCCGCGCAAGACCTCGACAACGTACGTGGTGGAGTTTCCAGGGTGGCATCGTCACGTAGTGACCGATAAACGTTGGAAGAACTACTATTTCGAGAACTTTCATTACACCGCGCGCGGATTGGAGGTGGTTTTTAGACGCTGGCAGCCTTACGACAAACCAGGAACGGCGTACAAAGGGCCTTACCCCGGGGAGGGTGATGACTCCTCTGGAGATGAAGTCGTGGACTACGAGGTCGATGACGAACCAGAGGGCGACATAGCGTTGCTGGATGATCGCAGTCTAGCTCGCGAGAAGTTCAAGGGACTGTGCACTCCTCGGCCAGGACAGACTTTTGACTGGACGTGGGGCACTCAGACGTCCGACGCCCTCGAAGGCATACATGTGTGGTCCGAGCACGAGAGGCGCATGAACGCGGAGCTGCCCAAGCTGCCCAACGTGCTGATCACCCTAGTGATCGAGTCGGAAATGCAGGTGTTGATCAAGGCCCTGAAGGGAAACACCGTCTTCGCCGATAGCATGGAGGTCGATCTTGTCGAGAACGAGACGAGCACCCTCCAAGCTGGGGGGGGGAACCCGCAGGGCAAACGCACAGCAAAACGCAAGTCGCCAGTTCTTCGGGACAAATTCCCGCAGAAGGCAAGGAAACGGCCCCCAAGCTACTGGATCGCCTATCGTCTCCCAAGGAAGACGTCAAAGGGAGCGGTCCGAGTCGCTACGAGAGGGCACGACCTCCAGCGGAAAGGCAGTACTCTTCGAGAGGCGGAAGTAGCTCACGGTCCAGCTCGTACTGGAGAGAAAGTGACGCTTCTGGTCGGCATCCTCCTAGGGGACGGCAGGACGGAGGTAGAGGGATTTCGAATAGCGAGCCCTCGAATCGTCGCCGTTCTGCTTCTCCAAGGTGAGGAGGCCAATTCCGCGGTCCATCAGCCATGGGCGCCAGATCCTCGACTGCTCCACCGACACGTCCTTCCAACACCGTGCTACTCAGGAAGTACCAGGCACCCCCCGCTAAACAGGAGGATGTTCTGGAAGCTTGGGACGAGAGCTTGACGTGCGCAGAGACGGTTCTCACCTTCAACGCGTCCCTCTTCCCTGTGGCGTCGGAAAATCGATGGAGCGGGGACTTTCTAAACCAAGCCGTTCTCATTTTGGAAGACCCAGCCGCACTCGTCCGCTTCCGTTATTGGGCCGCCTTCAACGACGTCGAAACCATCGTGGATATCCTTAACCTCGCGATAGGCCGATGCGTCCCCTTCCGTCTCGCCATACCTGAGTCTAGGGTCTCTCACTTCCGCCCAGCCGTAGTCTCCAACGACGAAAGGCTCATCACCCCCCATTACTACAGAGTGGGGTACGTTGAACCCGCGTTGAAATGGGAGTCTGGAGGAATGGATTTCACGGGAGCGTACATGGTCGCTATGGGGAACGTGCTCAATCGCCCGCACGCCATTGCTCTGATCGCTCGGGGCGGAATTTTAGCGTGGCTAGCTCAGCAGTATCGACCATCGCTCGTCGGACGTTTCATGAGGGGCCCTTCGACTCAAGTCACCGTCCATCATAGAGGCCAGACGGATTCGTCAGATGACAATCCCTGGTACATCATCAACGACGAGATATCGGAACAGGAAGTTCGTATCCTGCTGGGGCACACACGCGACGGGTCGACGGACTACTATATCTTTCCCCCCGACGAGTTTCTATGGGCGATGTGTGGACACTATGCGGGCGAGATGGGTAAAGGCGTTCACTCGGTGTTGGAGTTCGTCGCTCGCGCAGTCAAAACGGGAAACCCGGTACGGCGTTCCGCCGCTGGATGGAAAGAATTTCTGCGTCACTGGAGCCGTGGCTCCTGCCAGCCGGAGCACCAGCTTCCCTCTCGTCAAGACTACGAGAGCCAGATGGAACGCACGAAAGAAATCTTCGCGGATGACTGGTCGAAGATCAAGCTGACCAACATGGAGTTGCCCGGAGTATTTCGCTGAAGAGATAATCGTAGAGTGGGGGGCTTTGTAACGTGCATGGACATCGAGGAGACTCTACCATTCCTCTTCCTTCTGTATATTTTGTATTACTATTACCTAAGCTGTATGCACGTGACCTCTCGGTCACGTTGAAATCTAACTTCTTTTTAACTCAAACCATCATCGTCTTGCAGACGCGTGAGTAACGCCTGCGCGACACGGAAGCCCAAACTAGGTAAGTCTTCCTGCTATCACTTGCTGACCTTTCTGGCATACCAGGAGGCTAGCTGTTCCACCTGGCATACCAGGGGAACAAGAGTCTAGAAGACCATCTGGCATACCAGAGGAACTTCTAGACTCGTGCGTCCGGCAGCCTAAAAGCTATATCTCGTACTCCTCTAGAACCTAGACGCTCGCCCGCGGATAACCTGCGTCAGCATATATACAGATTTTACAGGCTAGGCAAGGACTGACAAAAGTTCAGCGCTTCGTGTGGAGTGGTGCAAGGCGTACTCACGTTCCAGGAGATGGCGCGAAGAATTGTTCCACGTGGAGGCAGAAATGGAGAGGACAATAGAGTTTGGGGTGCGTGCCGAGCGGAGGTGGAGAGAAAAGGCGGACACCAGGACGAGGATGTTGGGTAAGGATGTCCCAATCACACCAGAGGTGGCCGAGGGTGTGCGGGCTTATGCTCTCGAGCACGCGGATCAAGAGCGACGCACATGCGAAGTACTGCGAGAGAGTTGGGGGCCCATCCGTCGGCGGGCAGCAGAGTATCTTCGCGGCGGGGACATTACAGGGGGAGAGGAGATTGTGGTGGAGGTTGACCGCAACACGCTGAGATGGGCAGAGGCCATGGCGTACGAGCGGGAGGAAGGGGAAAATGACATGTATTCATAGCGGTGCCGGCCTGATTAGGCAATGTGAAAAAGGTGTTTGGGAAGTCATTGATCAGGGCGCTCCCTAACGTATGCTGCCTCTGTTGGCAAAGAGCCTTGTGGTCCAGGGGTTTCGGTGTTCCTTCTATCGCAGTTCCCCGGAGGTATTTGGATCGACTCTCTTGGCTGCCGTTTATTCTGGCATATATTTTGTTCTTTTTTTCTCTCGCAAGTGACTTTTGTTTATTGTACCCTGATGTGGATCTATATGGTACGTATGGCTAAAGGTTATAAGATAAGAACAACAGAAAGAAGGCAGCTAAATGGTATCATTGGGGGGCTCACATTTGGGGCGTGTGAACTTGTTACCTTGTTGGGATTGATGGTATTGGAGATAAGATTGTAGATTGGGTGAGATGTGATTGAGATGATGTGAACTTCCTATCTGGGGGTGAAATTGATGATGAATTTTTTTTTGGGCTGATGGCCTGCCTGGCAATCAAAGAAAAACCTAATTGGGGTGATGTGTGATAGCCGGAGGCCTGCGGTGATGTCCGGGGGTTATATGCAGTGTTTACATAAGCGGCAACGGCCTGGCCTGAGCATAGCAGAAAGATAACCCAGTTCGCCAGTGTAATGCATTACAGGGTTATGTGACTGCCAGCAAGGTATTGGAAGTAATGTAATAGCACCCCCAGTAAGTTGTGTGTTAATGCATTACTGCCACAACCATTGGTCCTATCCCGATGAGCGAGCGAGAGTCTCAGTACTCACAGCCCAAACTGGAGCTATTCGGCTTGTACCGCGCGCTTCGTCACTGGAGACTGTACATCATTGGTGTCAATTCGCTGCAGGTAGAAGTTGATGCCAAGTACATCCAAGGACTCCTCAACAATCCGGATCTTCAGCCAGATGCAGCCGTCAACAGGTGGATCCAAGGCATTTTGATGTTTCATTTCGTGCTGATACATGTACCAGCCACTAAATTCCAAGCGCCCGATACACTATCTCGAAGGACTCCGGCGGAGAATGAAACGGTTGAAAGCGACGACGACAGCTGGTTGGACGACATAGCGCTGTGGGTGGAAGAAAAGCCGATAAAGAAAGAAGCATATGACCCACAAGAATTGCCTTCAGTATTTCTGACTCGAGCCGAAACGGAGCGGCTCTTGAGGGACATTCACAAGTTTCTAAGCACGCTGGAGGCACCATTATTCCGAAATCCTCAACAGCATCGGCGCTTTATTCAGCAAGCCACGCGATACCTGATCCAAGACGGCAAATTTTTGCGGAAAAACAAGAAAGGGCCTCCTTTGATTGTGGTACTTGAGCCGGCGAACCGCTATAAAATTCTGACTCAAGCGCATGACGACTTGGGGCATCGTGGAATCGAGCCGATGTGGGAAACACTAAAAATGCGCTTCTTTTGGCCACGATTACACAACGACATTGAGCATCATATCGCGTCATGTCATCGCTGTCAAGTTCGAAGTACAAAGAAAATGGAAATTCCTCTCACCATCTCGACTCCGGTCGCTCTGTTTCAAACGGTCTACATTGACATCATGATGATGCCAGAAGCAAACGGGTTGCGAATGATCGTAGCAGCCCGAGATGACCTGTCCGGGACTTGTGAGGCGAAGGCGCTGGCCACCAAAACGGCCCAAGATTTGGCAACATTCTTCTGGGAGCAAATTTATTGCCGATACGGGTGCCCACGAAAGGTGGTTACGGACAACGGTTCGGAAGTGAAAGCCGGGTTCAAGCATTTAATGAACAACCTGAATATACCGCATGTCAAAATATCGGCGTACAACAAACACGCAACGGGCCATGTAGAGCAAGGGCATTTTACCATGCGAGAAGCTATTGTTTGTTCGTGTGGCGGAAAAATTGAGCTCTGGCCGCAAAAACTGCCCGTGGCCTTGCTCGCCGATCGAGTCACAGTAAGCCGTGTCACTGGATTTTCGCCTTATCAACTGCTTCACGGCGCGGACCCAATTTTACCTTTCGACCTTACGGAAGCCACATTTATGGTGAGCGGCTTCCGGTCTGGAATGTCCACAAGTGAGCTGCTGACCCTGCGAATTCGTCAGCTCTCGAAGCATCCTCGAGACATCAAACGGGCAATGGAAACCCTGCGAAAAGCGCGGTTCCGATCAAAGCAACATTTCGAAAAACACTTTTTCAAGAAGCTACAGAAGGAGGAATACAGGCCAGGAGAGTTGGTGCTGGTCCACAATGTGGAACTCGAAATGGAGGTCAGTTCTAGGAAAAAGACAGACGACCGGTATTTCGGTCCGTATGAAGTAGACCGGAGAAATAAAGGAGGCGCGTATATTCTGAAAGAGCTCGACGGGACCGCCTTTCGACACAACCCCACTGCAGCATTCCGACTCCTTCCGTATATCACAAGGAATCACTGGTTTATGTGCCACAGATGGATAAATGAAGACGAGAACGAAGATGATTTGAATGATGAAGACGAGGAATTGTTTGACTCTTCCGAGGAAGGAGACTACTGAATAAGGAGCGCTTCCAAAATTAACCAGGCTACGGCACGCGGGAGGACCTCGAATGGAAGCCTTCGAAAATCAAACGACGATAATGACAGGATCGAAATGAAGTAAGCGCTAGCCACAATATAAAAGCGCAGAGGAGACACCTCTGGCTGCGGAATTCCTGCTCGCCCAGATTTCTACTGAGTCTCTAACTTTCCTTACCATGTCTCGTCCAGCTCCTCTTTACTCAATGATTCGTCCTTCTCCAGTTTATGTCTCCTCCCCCGCCTATACGCAGAGCACACCCAACTTACGGCGGTACACTATCAAGACTCAGAAAGTGCCAGAATCCATTCGTGTACGTGACCGGTGTTATGCATAACCCTCTTTATTCATGACTCTCATGACCTGGCGATCAGACCACCACCACTTTCGTTAATTCTGAGCACGAGCGCTATCTGTCAGAACCAGTATCTTTCATCCAGTTCGTTCAGGAAAAGGAGACTGGGTATCACTCCCCCGTCCGCACGCGTTATGGGTCTCTTGTCTCCTCCAAAGTGGAGCGTATTCCCTATGTCCAGCCCATCAGCAGCAGCGTCGAGAACAGTGTCATACACTCCACTTACCAGTCCACCCCGCCCCTCTCTCCTGCCATTGCCGATGCTCATCCAGAAGGCCGCGGCTACAACTATCTCCGCCCGCCCTTCACCGACATCACTCGGGATGAGCGCACCGCCAAGGATCTTGAGACGGAGCACGCGTACATCCAATTCCAGGAGCACACCGCCTCTGCTTTTTCCCCGTTCCCCTTCACGCGAACTGTGAAAGCCATCCTCCGTGACCTTGACGGCCAATACTTCGAGGTCTACCGACGCCCGTATGAACTCCTTGGACCGGGGATGTGGGTGGTATGCTTCGGGGATATGGTAGGGGAGTGGCTCGCCACCGGAGAAATGCATCAGCAGGAGGGATATGTGATGTGGAAGTGGGTCAACCACGACACCCGCTATTGCACCATTGTTCGGGTCGCAAATCGGTTCATCCGCCCTCTAACGCTGATGGAACGCGCAAAGATGATGAAGAAGCTCCGAAAGATTGCCACGCGTACCTTCGAAATCGAGTAAAAGACGGTACTTACATATGAATGGGACCCGAAAGTGTAAAAATTCTTTCTATTACAACGACTTCCGATGAAATGAAACTCTTGAACTCAAAAATTGAACTGAAGACTGGGGACAGTCTGAAATTATTCCGTCCGCCGCAGATGTCCCCCAGGAAAAATGTTCCCTATAAACATTCAATTTTGATTTAAGAGGTACTCATATATCATTTCCTCGGAAATCACCGAGCGTGGGAAAATCAGACGAGCTGCCGGCCGGCAAAGGGATCACGGGAATGTGCGAGTCAGTCCGAGTCAGGAAGGGAGTCAGAATGAGTCAAATATTTCTGACTCGCCTCGGGGCCGGGATTTTCCGAGTAGTATAAGGAGTCGACTTGAGTAGAAAGAAGCAACTTTTCCCCCACCAAGGATAAAGTCCCAGCTTGTAGTAGATACTACACAATAAATTTCTTACGCACTCTAACTAAACTTCTGAGTCTGATAAGCTCCGTAAGACAGCTAATTCAAGTTCAAGTTGCCTTACCTGTCCTTCAAGACACTGTACAGACCGTTGCTCAAGTTACTGTAGAGGCTTACCAAGCATACAGAAGCTGAAGCGCCCGCAAGCCGCTGCCGACCGACCGAGGCGCCCAAACACCGCCACTGACTGACTGAACTGACAGACGGCCACCTGTTTTTAATTACCGAAAGGCGCCCAATCCAAATAAGGGTTCCTACTTACTTAAGTCCTCCGATCAACGACCAATCCGAGGCAACACCAAAGGGAACTTTTTCTTTGTGTTACACCGGATACATTTGTAGTACAAATAGTGCTCTGTATCTTCTTTGTAGTTCAGTTCGAATATCGACTAAGATTGTGTTCTGTCTTCTGGCTCCGTCTTCCTCACTTCTTGTCTGTCTCTTCTGAAATCGGGCCTTGGGCGTAGCGAAAGGCGCAGCGCACGAGCTGAAGCCAAGCCCGCTCCCACCTCCTCGGAAATCCGAAACCGGCTCCGATCGGATACGACTTCACGCTCATTTATGATGTTTCACTCTGTGAAGTCCTATCTGCCTCACTCACTTGCACTCGCTTGTTGATAGGACATTCGGACCTCTGGTGGATCTCACAGTCCTGACTTGTCTTCGTACTTGTCCTTTCTAGGATCCTTCGGGCTCCGAGGATTTCCGGTCCTTGACAAGGTTACACCATTCGAACTTGTCCGCGATGCGCTCGGCATACTCGAGGATGCCCCATCGCTCGCCAGACGGCTCACTCAGCAGCATCCCACTACAAGTATTTGTAGCGCTCCCAACGAGTCCTACACCATCAAACAGCTTGATTCATGCCGCTTTGGCTGTTACTCGTCCTAATGAGGCCTTTTTCCACTCAGGGCCACACAGCAGGCTGACATAGCATGCTGGGATGCTACACTGAGGGAATCTGAGAGGTCAAGAAAAAAAGTTTTTCCGACCGGATAAGTTTTTGTTTGCATTTCCCATGCACAACGTTTGGTATGGCATATGACAGCTGCCCCAGCATCGCGGCAAAATGACGGAAAATATTCCCCAGAATAAATCAAATGCTATGGATAGTCACCAACTGGTACTCTCACACTTTGTTTTTGAAATTTCCACCCTGGTTTCAAGTCAAAATGGGATAAAAAGAGTTCAAAATGTTCACTTGTTTTTTCAGTGAAAAAGGTGCTGTAAAACCCTACTCAATTTTCACCAATGTCTTCGCTGAAAAACTCATCCTCTCTGGAAAAAAAAAATCAAACACAAAAAAGCGACACTGGCATGATTCGAACATGCGCCCAACAAGTGGAACAGATAGAACAATAATTCGAATCTGTCGCGTTAACCACTCCGCCACACACTGTTGAACTATTCAAGTTTTTCGGTGAAAAAATTGGTGAAAAAAGGTTAGGATTTTACAGCACCTTTTTCACCAAAAATGTAAGTGAAGAATGTGAAACATCTTAGTGAATTTTTTGAACTTCAATAAGAATTCACCAATTTTTCACCAAAAATTCACAACAATCAAAAAATGCACAAAGAGCTTTCCGGTTTTTCCCTTCAGTTTTGCTGAAAAAGTCGGTGTAAAATCCAAACCAAATTTTACCAGTTTTTTCACCGAAAAACTTGAAATGTTCAAGCAGTGACAGTGCCGATGCAAGAAGTGTGACAGCAAGGGCCCAGAGCTGGATGAGTATGGATGGCACATATTTACCGCTCTCGACTTGGCCAGATGAGTCGAGGTCACGGGGCCGGGGCGGTAATTTTGATGGCGGTGTATAGATTTGCTTCATGTCCTCTCCAGTGTCGTCGCTGACGGCGTCGCGGTCGTCGTCGCCCGAGCCGCCGGTGCAGCCAGACCACTTCTATGGCACAGACCCGCTGCATCTGCCGCCGTCGCCCAATTCCGAGGGCAAAACATATCTGTCACCCGACGACGACCCCCTAGCCCATCGCGGCATCCCTGTCTTCAAGCCCAGCATGCAGGAATTCGCCGACTTTGAGGGGTACATGAACCGGGTCGAGGCATGGGGCCGGCGGTCGGGCATCGTCAAGGTGGTGCCACCGAAAGAATGGACCGACGCGCTGCCCGACGTCAAGCCGCAGCTGGCGGGGGTCAAGATCAAGAGCCCTATCGAGCAGTTCATGCGCGGAAGGGCCGGTCTTTTCCGGCAGGAGAACGTCGAGAAGCGCAAACTCATGAGCGTGCGCGAATGGGCCGAGCTGTGTGCAAAGGACGAGTTCCGTGCACCCGGCAAAGACCAGGTTGGACTGCACAACAACCCCAGCGCCCAGATACCCCTGCGCAGCCGCAAGAAAAAGCCAAAGGAATCGGATCCAAAGGACGACCAGCAGGACCTCCCCAAGCCCGAAGCCATCGCGGAGGACGTCGCAATGGCTTCCCCGCCGAACAGCGCCTCTCCCGACCCCGAGGACGCAAAGCCCGACGCCACCAAGACCCGCAACCGCCGTGTCGAGCGCGCGGACAAGGATGCGTCATTTATTGAAACATTCACTCCACATACCGACTGGCTTCCGCCCGACACCACCGCGACCGACTACACTCCAGAATTCTGCTCCAAGCTGGAGCGCGCGTTCTGGCGCAATTGTGGCCTCGGAAAGCCTGCGTGGTACGGCGCCGACACGATGGGTGCGTGTCTGCCTCCATCATCCATCGTTGTACCACTAATTTCAGTCGCTATATCAGGCTCCCTCTACACCGACGCGACCACTGCTTGGAACGTCGCCCACCTCCCCTCGACCCTCTCCCGGCTTCTGCCTTCATCACAAGGCCTCCCCGGCGTGAATACGCCCTACCTCTACTTTGGCATGTGGCGTGCCACATTCGCCTGGCACGTCGAAGACATGGACCTTTTTTCCATCAACTACATTCACTTTGGCGCACCCAAATTCTGGTACGCCGTTCCGCAGGCGCGGGCCGGTGCTCTGGAGGACACCATGCGAGGCGCGTCGCGTCCCCTCTCCGTGTCCGATCTTCGATTAACATCCCTTCCTTTCTAGGCTACTTTCCCAAAGATACCTCACAATGCCCGCAATTCCTCCGGCACAAATCCTTCCTTGCCTCCCCTACGCTCCTAGCTCAATCCGCCGTGCGCCCGAACCACCTCGTACAGCACGCGGGCGAGTTTGTCATCACCTACCCGCGCGGCTATCACGCGGGCTTCAACCTTGGGCTCAACTGCGCCGAGAGCGTGAACTTCGCTCTAGACAGCTGGCTCGACGAAGGGCGCAAAGCAGCCGTGTGCAAGTGCGTCGAAGACAGCGTGCGCATTGACGTTGACCAGCTGCTCGAGGACCGGCGCATCGATGAGCTCGAAAAGACCGACCCCGCGGCGGCGGCGGCGGCGCGCGCAGCCCGCGATGGCGATGACGGTAACTGGGAGGAGCCGGCCGTTGGGGTTACAGAGCTCTCCGCAGTCGGGGCAGAGTTAAAACCCAAACCGAAACCCAGGCCCGATGCCACGGACGGGCAACCTGCGAAGCAGCGCAGTCCGCGCAAGCGCAAGCCGACTGCACCGTTTGACCCAGAAGGCGCCCCCAAGCGCGCGCGCACGGCGTCCACCTCCACGTCCGCACACTCTCATTCGCACACTGGGCACAAGGTCGTCATCCCTCCGTCTCACCCTCCTTCCTCCCATTCTTCTTCTTCTTCCTCTGCTCACGCACACCCCGCCCAACGGCTCACTCTCAAACTCGGCCCACGTCCCGTCCCTTCGGACGAGACCTTCCCCTGCTGCCTCTGCGTCTCCTCTTCAACCACCGATCTCGCGCGCGTGCATGACCTCCCGCCTGCATGGCGCGAGATCGCTCCGGCCGCCCAGATTCACTTCCCCGAGTCGACGGGTGGGAAGGGCGTCTGGATGGCGCACGAGTCGTGCGCTGTCGTCCTGCCCGAGACGTGGGTGGACGAGGTTGATGGCGAGCGGCTCGTTTTTGGTGTGGATGGGATCGTACGGGGACGGTGGAGTTTGGTTGGTCTTCTCTCAACTTTGTTAACTCAATTTTATTAATGGCTTTGCAGAAATGCTCCGCCTGCACACGCGCGCGCCCTAAAGCGCATGGTGCGCTCATCCAGTGCGCAAAAGGCAAGTGCCCCAAATCGTTCCACATCAACTGTGCCAAGGCCGGTCACGACGCGGGCATTGCGTACACCGTCGTACGCGAGGTTGAAAAGGAGGTGGTTCTGCTGGAGCCCGCGCCGCCGTCTGCCGACCCCACGACCCAGGCGGAGCCGAACCTACGCGTGCTCAAGGTGATCAAGAAGACGGAGGTGGAAGCGTTGTGCCCCCAGCATAATCCTGTGAGATTTTTTATTCTCCCACCTTGACCACCCGTCTGAACGTATAACAGGTCATCGTTGCCGAGCGTCGCGCCTCCAAACAGTCCGGCCTGCGCGCGGACATCCTTGCCCTCCCGCCCCTTTCACGCGTCAAGATCCGCGTCAGCTCAGGCGTATTCGAGGTCACGCTCATCCGCGTTTTGGAGGACCGCGGCGCGGTCGAGGTCCTCTGGGATAACAGCGAGGTACGAGAGTTCAAGTGGGGGAGCGTCATCCTCGGCGCGACGAGCCTCCCCACGATGAGCGTCGCGGACATGCGCAACGGCGCGGCGCCGAATTACGGACGGCCGAAGGCGATCACGCCCGCTCCAGCACATCAGCCGTACCCGTCTGCGTATTACCAGTATGCTCCCCCTGCGGCTGAAACGCAACCGCAGGCACAGAACGCCGCCCCGTCATCTTCCGCCCCGCGTTACCCGAGCGCCACAGCCTCGACCTCGGCCTCGCAACCGCATCACCAGGTAACACATTCAGGTGGGACGCCGAGCCAGCCCCAGTCGCAAGTCCAGGCTGCAAACCCGTATGGGGTGTTCAAATACGAGTACTGGCCATACCCACCGTACGCGCCTGGCACTGCTTCAAGCACACAGGCGTCCAACAGCGCGTATAACGCTCAGAGCGCCAACAGTGCGTATACCGCTGCCGCGGCACAACCCGCCGCCGCCGCAGCCCAATCCACCGCTGCCAGCGCGGGGCCGAACCCGGGGCCGAGCTCTACTAGTAGTCGCCCTACGAGTGCCGCGTCACAACAACCAGGAACGCACTATGCAAACCACTACTACCCGACCTCGCAGCAGTGGGCGACGCAGTACTACCGCGCGACACCGACACCCGCGTATTACCCGCAGGCGCAATTCCAGGCGCAGGGACAACCGGCCGCACCGCATCCACAGTCGTTGCAGCAGGTGGCGCCTTTCTCAGTGCAGCAGCAGAATTCTCCTCCTGCACCGAGTCCTAATCCTACTGTTACTCCTCCTGCACCAAGTCCTACTCCCGCGCCGAATCCTAACTTTACAGCTGCACCCGCACCGAATCCTACTCCGAATTCTACGACTCCTATTCCACCCCCGACCCCCACGCATGCGCACGCTTCCGACGCAATGCACGTCGACGTCCAGCCTGTCTCCGCATGACGATAGACCCAGATACCATATCCAGTGTCTTTTCGTAGAGCTCTTGCAGTGCGCGCGCTTTTTTGATACAGGTACCCTTTTTCTTATGACTGAATGGTATTATTTGCATGGTATCGATAACTTACATACCAGCCGTGTAGTTTTAGAATGACCCACCCGACTTGAATGAACCGTACTTTCAGCTCTAACTTATTCGATGTAATTACGATTCATTGTAATAGTAGCGTTGCAAGATCCCGTTCGCGAGCTTTCTTTCATGTTTCTTTCCATTCTATGTATGCCGAGCCACAAACGACGATATTATACTGAATCCTGAATCCACCCCGATCCACCTTCAACCGATTACACCTACAATTCTCTAAGCTTATTCTGCTACGCATGCATCCTAATGTCCACGCAGAATGTAAAAATTAATCTAAAGTTTCAAATCGCCGGTCGTCCGATGGTGGTAACCTGCAATGCGCCGCGAGTCAGCGAGAGAAAACAAAGCAAACGGTAACGTACCTTAAATCCGATCTTGGTGAGGGCGGCGGCGTCGACGAGGAGACGTCCGTCAAAGACGAACGCGGGCTTCTTCATGTGCTTGTACACCTCTGCCCAGTCAATCTCCTTGAACTCCTTCCACTCGGTCGCGATCACGATCGCCTCGGCGTTCTTGCACGCCTCAAGCGCCGACGAGCAGATCGAGACCTGCTTTTTGACTGCGAAAGAAACATCAGTAGTCGGTAGCGCAAGAGAAGCAAATGGCGTACTGGTGTCGAGGGGAACGGAGGGGCTTGCCTCGCTGAGATCAGCCCAAATCTGCGACTCGGCGACTTGCGGGTCGTAGACGTTGACGAGGGCGCGCTCGGACTGGAAGTCGCGGATGAGGGTGATGGCGGCCGATTCACGGGTGTCGCCGGTGTCCGCCTTGAATGCAAAGCCGAGGACCGCAATGCGCTGCACGACATCAGTACCGGAGCAAAAAGGGTAAGAGGAAATGGACAGACCTTGCCGGTGATGGTGTTGAAGAGGGTGTCGACGACGCGCTTGGAGAAGCGGCGCTTCTGGTACTCGTTCATCTCGACGACCTGTCGCCAGTACGCCGCGACTTCGGGGAGATGCAGGCTCTCGCTGAGGTACACGAGGTTGAGGATGTCCTTCTGGAAGCACGACCCGCCAAAGCCGACGCTCGCCTTGAGGAATTTGGGCCCGACACGCGAGTCGTAGCCGACAGCGTTGGAAACCTCGTCGATGTTGGCGCCGGTTGCCTCGCAGATGGCGGAGAGCGCGTTGATGGACGAAATGCGCTGGGCGAGCATGGCGTTGGCGGCGAGCTTGGAGAGCTCGGATGACCAGAGGCCGACGGTGAGGATATTGTCCTGCGAGACCCAGTTGGCGTAGATGCCGGCGAGGGACGCGCACGCATCCTTGCCCTCGGGCGTCTGGAGGGAGCCGATGAGGACACGGTCGGGCTTGAATAGATCGGAGATGGCGGTCCCCTCCGCAAGGAACTCGGGGTTGGAAAGGATATCGAAACGGCAGTTGGGCTTGGAGTTCGCCTCGAGGATAGTGCGCATCGATTCGGCTGTGCGGCATGGCACTGTCGATTTTTCGACGACAATCTTGGACGAGGTCGCGACCTGGGCGATCTGGCGGGTCGCTAGTTCGACGTAGCTGGCGGTACAAGGCGGTACAATTAGACTGCATTCAGAATGTATCAAGGAACGGCGTACTTGAGATCAGCCGCAAAGCCCGCACCGACACCGCTCTTCTTGGTCGGGGTGTTGACGCTGACGAAGATGAGCTCGGCCTCCTGGATGCCCTTTTCGACGTCGGTGGAGAAAAAGAGGTTGCGGCCACGGCACCCGCGGACGACATCCTCCAGACCGGGCTCGTAGATGGGCAGCTTGAAGTCGGGGCTGTTCCACGCATCGATACGCGCCTGGTTGAGGTCGACGATAGTGACTTGGATGTGCGGGCACTTCAGCGCGATGACCGCGCAGGTGGGACCACCTAAAATCGATGTAAATTTCCGCCTTTTTGGGTAATGGTGTTCGGATCGACGAACCAACGTATCCCGCGCCGACTAGAGAGAATATAAGGGCGAGAACGACACGGCGAGCTAGGGGACTTACTGCAGAGGACTTTTGTGACTTTGAGGGGGGCCATGATGAGAGTAGAGGAAGAGGAGCGCTTGGCGATAAAATGGATCTGGGCGGAGTTTTAAATCATTCCGGACATCGATGCCCTCACTGCCTCGCCAAATGCCCCCTGCCTTTCATTTCTCCAACCGAGTCGGAAGCCCCTCTCATTCCCTCCGACTCTGCTCATTTCACCCTCAACTTTGTTCTGGGCCTCGCACAAGTCCTACTTCAGGGTACCCCTCCTCAAAACCCGGTTTTTTTCATCTCTTCAGTTGATTTTTGGCTGCGCGCGTTTCTTTCGTGTTCGCCGAGAGCTTGCCGTCGGACGCCTATCGCCGTGCTGCAAGCTGGCCTGCTCTTGGCCCTCGCTGATAGGAGAATCTAGACCCTGAACGACGAGTCGGAGCTTTTGTAAGTAATCTAGGCATCGCGACTCGCCAGCTCCTAGTCAACTCCCAGTCCAACATGGTCCAATCCCTTCATTTTCTCGATCCGACTCGCGTAAGCGATGTATATCTTCCACAACAATTGGACGATTGTTCGCGTCGAAAAAAAGAAGTTGGAACGTACGGCAGTTGGCCACTTGTAATGTTCCCAACACTCCTATCGGCCCGTTTTTTCCTTCTTTCGCTCAACCGCGCCTCCGCTGTGAATGAAATCTCAGCTAATCTATCCCAGGCGGCGGAGTTGACTAGCTCAATCGAACAGTGGATTTGTCGGACTCTACAGTGGATTCACCGAACCAGCCTTCGGCAAACACGAGAAGGTTGACTTTCGCTGTACGCCCATCTCTCGAACCATGGTCGATTGTTCTATTGATCTCCGGTTCAGTCACCCCGGTTCACGTCGCTTTACTACTTGGATCACCTGTGAATGCCTTTATTTCCCCTGCTATCCTGCAACCGTCCACACTGTCCAGGGCCATATGCATAATTCAACCATTCTCTCTCGACTCATGAACATTCAGACGAACCGTAACTCGGTTCCCGAGCACAAGCTCGCCAGCAAGCCCCTCGTACTAATCAAGGCATGATTTCAATGACAACATAAGCCGAAGGTGAGCACGAAAACAAACAACCCCTATATACACGTCCACTTTCGCTCTCAATCCTTCTCCCATCGTACCATTTATCCACTCCCGTCTTGGAACTATCCTTCGCTCTTGTTCTCCGCGCAGCAAGTCGACGACTGAATGGGCGCTAATTTATAATCGATTCAATCTATTCATCCAGGTACAGATTCACTCAAGTGCGACGCCACTCAACCCCTGTGCCGACAAAGGCTGCTTCACGTCGGCTTTCAAAGCTCAAACTGTATCCTCCCGCGTCAACACTAACCTGAACCAAGCCCGTGGCGGCTGCGCACCGCGACTACATTCACAAACGCGTCCTTTCCGGTGCATCGTAGTACACCGATGCGAAGAAGATATCTATCGGGGCGCGTAAGTTACTTCGTATAGCTGCTGCGGCGCCCGGGGATTCAACTCTTATCGGGTTCATGATATTCACAGACTGTGGCGATACCATCATGGGAAGCGGCTCCCCCGAAAATGTTGGGATCCATGAAATGCTCCGGCAAGGAATGGAATTCTGCGGTTCGGGAAGTCAAGCGACAACTATCTTCACGTATCCTTCCGCGCAGACGTCAACGGCCGGTCCCTTCGCCCTTTCAAACACGATATTCTCCTCGCGAATGGGTCCTTTCCCGAGTGCTGTGTTTGCCTTCGTGCCTTCCTCGGGATGTTATAGTATGGTACATCTGTGCAAAGATGAAGCTAAGTAGAAAGGCACGTCCCACATCACACATTGTGCGATAAGTATTTGAGTAAGCAGTCTATCAAGGATATAAGTTCAACGACGAAAGAAAAATGTACGCAAGTACTTGCAATCCCTACAGTCCTGGGAGATGGGCACTCCCTCCCGGCAACCTGAGAGCTCTGTCAAAACGGAATCTGCGCGTGAGCTGGCATGAGGTTCCGAGGCATACGCGGTGCGCACTATACTTGTGTCCCGCATTTTCTCGCAATGTCCGCTTGTCCCTACAAATACCGTGTTTGCCTCACGAGGTGGTTCGGCTTCATTCACCCCGAGAATTCATTCACAATGTGCATGTCTAATTCATATCTATCAGAGCCTAGACAGAACACTCGGGGAGAATGGATGAGAGAGATGAAGATAACTAAGAAAAAGAGACGTGGAGGGTAATACTAATACAAATAGGAGGGATAAATTCGCCTTTTGCGTGCCCCCGAGGGAAGTGTAAAGGAAAGCTTCGGAATTGAAGGGAATTCCGCCCGGTATGCGGCCTCTTTAACAGAGTGTCTGTGTGTGATACGCAGATGCTGTAGCCTGCAGCCAGATTTTGTCACAAACGCCGTCAACGTTCCAACGGGGTTTGGTTCGAGGAGTAGCTCTTCGACTTCGAGATGCCGAAGAGCAGGGAGAATGAGAGTCTCGAGGTAACCCGGCACCTTGTCACTGTCTGGATTGTCGAGGATTAACGATTCTAAGCACGGAAGAGTAATGTCGGGCCCAGGTCCCAGATCGCCTTCGTCGCAGACCTCCAACCGGCAGTGCATCAAGTTCTGTGCCTGCTGAAGGATTGTATATCTTCATCAAAGTGAGCGAAGTCAACCGTGTCCACGGTACTGTAATGTTATGAGCCGCAAAGAGGTCGAGTGTGCCTTCCTCCCCATCGATTTCAACGAAAAGGGGGCATACTCTGGATCTTTGCAGCCAGACATTGTACATATACACGCGCTTTTCGAAGGGGTACAACTCCAGGTGACGCAATGATATCGCTCTCCAGAGTGTCGGGGTTGTCAACGCTATTTCTCGCCATGTGCGACATATTTGAGCGAGAGTGGTCGGTGAAAGAGAGCCGCGACGAGCAGGAAAGTGAGGGTAAATTGGCAGAGTCCTCACGAAGATCTCGGAGATGATTTCGGGTGGCAACGTCAACACTGGAAATTTGTAGGCGTTGAGCCGTCGCTGGGCCTGCTTTCAGTTAATCACGATAAAACTGTAGGGATGGGTCTCGCCAGGTGTTATTAGATACTTGATCCAAGTGGCACGCAAAGAGGTCGTGGTTTGAGTGAAAGAGCTGATATGCACTGCCACTGATCTGAACTTCAGCTTTGACCGGCATCGAAACGGCAGCCTCATTATATTCTACAGAATTGGCAGTAATACAGCGCCATAAGATAGACCTGGTTTCTAGGGCGAATTTGTTCGGATCGCTGTGTCCTGTTCAGTCAAGATCTAGAATGGTGTCGCAGCTTGGTCGCAACTCGCTCGCTCAACGTATTCTACGCCCTCTCACAGAACAGCTCGTCGTGCAAGATTCTACAAAAAACTGAGAGCAAAGTGACATGATCTTCAGGTCTTGAAGAGTTGGATCTTCGGCATATGTCCAAACTCCGGAATAACCGAGCCAGGGAAATTTTCCAGGGCAATTGTTATGAACTTGGAATCCGTGAAAGATGAAGTCTGGCGTAGATATCTAACCTCTGCACTTGGCTTGGGTGACGCTTGACCACGGAGGCAACCTCGGGGCCGAACGCGTGAAATAAAATCTTGGGCTCGCCCGAGCAGTGCCCCCCCCTGCCGGTTGCATGCGGACCATCCGTTAGTGATGTCTTTAGACTGAGTTCATTAGAGATGTGAGGTATTGCACTTGAACAATCATGGCTTTGAGTGTACATGAGTCAGAGAGAGAGGCCCGTGGGTCTCGATGCGGAGTGGACATGTGTCCGGCAGACCTCAGAGGCTGTAATTTGACAAGTCGTTCTGTCTGTTCGGCAAGTAGAGAAAATAACGGCTTCGAGACTCTTCAGAAGCCAAAGACGAAAAAAGTAAAACCTCTGCGCATTGAAACGCCTCGGCCTCCGTGATGGCGGGACACCATAATCGTAGACAGTTGAACTGTCCACGAGTCAAAGGGTCAACAAAGCGTAGGATCCTAAGCCGGGAGCGGCCGGCAATGGACAGGCAAGAATCGCGCCAGAATACAAGGAGGGAGTTCTTCACTCAAGACGCGCCGAGGAACCCAGAAAATGCTTCAGATCCAGATGAGGGCTCCCGGCCAGCTAGAAAATTGACTCGTCTACAACCAGGAGATCCAGACAGCGAAATAAGCAGGTTCGGAACGACGAAAGCCTCCAGATAATCTTCCTTGTCCTCACAGTTCAGCGGGGAGATGATGGGAGAAAGAGACCGGATTCCCAAAAGGGAATACCGATTCCCGCCTCCGACGACCAGGGTACGTGTATTCCGCTGATACTCCTCTACCACGATAGTCTGCACTGACATTCGACATATGCTTCCTCAGATTTCTTGTATATGGTGGTAAAATCGGAGCCACCAGAAATCACACCCCCGTCACCTTCCTCTTCCGTACCACCACCAGCCCGGTCGACCGGACGTTCTGCTACCCTTTCTCCATCTACGGCTACTTCGCGCAACGCTACACGCATCCGAATGGCGCCCATGTCGCCCACATACGACCGTCTCGAGGCGGGCAGGCCCCCAATCAAGCAAGCGAAGCGTTTTGGGTGGAAGCGGTTCGCCATCGGCGCGAGTCTGTTGCTCGCGCTCGTATGGTTGTTTGTGCCCAAAGAAAAGCGTTCATTAGGCTGGGGAGGGAGTCCTGAGTTCGAGAAGGGTGCGTTTGCGAGTCGGCTGTGTAAGTTTTGGTTGACGAGTTCCGCTGCAGGAAATACGCCGTACGAAGGCAAACCTAGTACGCCGGATGATGGTGAGCTGAATTCCGGTACTTCTTTCTGGTCTCTGCGCTTGCTGGCCTTCGTCGGTGGTTTCGAATTTTGGGTTGGGAGACTTCCTGTCGACCCACATTTCCCAAGGTGCTTGGGTCGCTCAGCGAGCTGAACATCTGGCTGGGTCACCCTGGTTTGGCAACCCAAACCACTGCTTCTCTGCGTCGAGTTTGCATGGATTCCGAACTCATGTCTGCCAACTCAAGAACTCTGGGCCATTGATCCAGGCATCGTCAGCCCTGGTTTCAATGGTGGGCTGCTCCATGCCTTGTCCAAGCACGGAAATTCGCGGGCGCAGGACGCCTTACTCTATCTGTTGCCAATGGAGGAGATGTCAAGGCCAAAGACGGAGGTGCAAGAGACGCAAGTCCCTTGCTCCTCGTTGTTGCCTCGTCGGGTGGACAGGCTTGCCGTGTCTCTGACCATTGCGGTTGCGTTAGTCTTTACTGCCTTACAGTTCCCCATTACCGTTCGTGCGCAGCAGCGCATGGGAATTCCAGCTTCGCACGGACACCGAGACTCAAGGGACTTGGCCTACAAGTATCTTACGGTCGCGTGGCCCCTCCGAGCCTTTATTCAGGTCCCGGAAAAATCCTCCTCTGCCTCTCTTTTCTTTGTCTTCCATATTTTCATTATCAGCAACTTGACTGACCTTTTTTGCTTCTCTAGACAGTAAGCAACGCTTCGGCGCATACCTAGGCCTCCTTTTGACTTACTTTCTTAGCCCTCGAGTCACCGCCGGTACGACCACCAACTAGTATGCCACGATTCTGTTTTACGATTCGTTAGTACTGACAAGCTGGCCTTTAGAGCCACCGGTGAAAACACCACCAAGTAAGCCTCTGCGGATGACTGTTTCCGCCCTTCTAATCAGCCATGTAGATCACGCAGACGAAGACGTCCAACACGCCACCTCCTTTGAGACTGATCCCGATCCCACCAAGACGACATACTGCACTAAGCCGCACAACCCCTCCGACCGCCTCGTCCAGTATGCCCTTATGCTCGACGCCGGGTCGACAGGCTCTCGCATCCACATCTACAAGTTTAACAACTGTGGCCCGTCGCCTGCATACGAGTACGAGGTCTTCAAGATGACCGAGCCGGGGCAGGGCCTTTCTTCCTTCGCAGGGCATCCCACCGAGGCCGCCGCGTCGCTCAATGTCCTCCTCGACGAGGCGATGCGCGTCGTCCCCTACTCGCTGCGCAAATGCACGCCTGTCGCTGTCAAGGCCACCGCGGGCCTGCGTCTCCTCCCGGGGTCCCAATCCGCAGACATCGTCGATGCGGTGACCAAGCACCTGCACACCGCGTACCCATTCGCGCTTCCGGACAAGGACGCTGTAGCCATCATGGACGGCGCAGACGAGGGCGTCTTCGCATGGGTCACCGCGAACTACCTCCTCGGGACCGTTCGCCCTGACTCGCCGGCCAACAGCGAGACGTTCGCCGTGCTCGACCTCGGCGGCGCAAGTACCCAGATCGTGTTTGCTCCCGCTGGTGGCGCGCCGTTGCACGAGGGCGAGCACAAGTACGAGCTCGACTTTGGCGGGAAGACGCGCGTGCTGTACCAGCACTCGTACCTCGGGTACGGCCTCATGCGCGCGCGCGCGAGCGTGCACCGCGTTGTGGACTTTATGGCCACGCTGCACGAGGCGCCGCCCTCCGCCGCAAACACCGTGAGCAACCCGTGCCTGGCACGCGGGACGCAGCGCACGGTCGAGCTCGTCGCGGACGCGGGGATGAAGAAGAACGTGACGATGGACGGCGCGGATGTAGGCGGATACGCTGCGTGCCGCCGGATCGTGGACCTGGTGCTTGCGAAGGACGCGGTGTGCGCGGTGCGCCCGTGTGCGTTTGGGGGCGTGTACCAGCCGGCGCTGAGCGAGGCGTTCCCCGCGAGCGCGGGGCGCGTGCTGTTGCTGAGCTACTTCTACGACCGCGTGGCGCCGCTGGTGCCCGAGCCCGAGGCCGGCGAGGAGCTCACGGCGACGGTGGAGCTGATTGCGGACCTCGCGGGGGCGGTGTGTCTTGGGCGGGACGAGTGGCTGAAACGGTGGGGCACGCAGACGAAGCTCATGGCCGAGTTGGAGGGACGGCCGGAGTGGTGTCTCGATCTCACGTTCATGCATTCCCTCTTGATGACCGGGTGAGTGTCTCTTTCTCTCTGATCTTGTGCCTTGGTTAACTCGGCCCGCAGGTACGAGTTCGATGACCACCGCGAGGTCATGTTCGGGAAGAAAATTGCGGGCACAGAGCTTGGATGGTGTCTCGGTGCCGGAATCAAGCTCGTTGGAGGCGTAGATGTCCAATGTCGGGTATAGATCTCGATGGAGGAGAGCGAGCCCGGACTACACCGGGTGGATATATCTTATAGACGTGTAATTTATGCATTCTCTTTTGCATCGGGCGTAAGAAAATCGCGGTGCTGCTTTTTTTGGGGGGGGCTCATCATTTTCGGGTTCTCCTCCTTGCGATCATCCTCCTCCTCTAGCAGACATCCGTCCTAAGGCTTAACACTAAATAGCGGAGGCTTGTATCTGTGCGCGTATCAGCAAACTCTCGTCAGCTATAAAGCGCCGCGTCGCAGCCTGGTCGCAGCTCGCTTGCTGGACGCGACATATCCTACGCCCTCTCACAGGTTTTCAGAACAGCGAGTTGTGCAACATTTTACCAAGAACCTGAGAGCAAAGGGGAATCCAGTCCTGAAGAATTGATTTTTTGGCATATGTATGTTCGAAATTCCCGAATGGCTGTGGGATATCTGCTCTGTGAGCCTGTTCTGAAGGGCATCGAGGAGAATATTTCTGGGCACTTTTTCTTTTTCATGAACATGCAATACGAAGTCTGACGTGTGATTATGCATGAGTGAAAAGAAAACCTGATTTGTTGCGGTCCACCGACGAACTGATGAACCCTGGATTTTAGGTGCGCTTTAATTTTGTTGGTAGAATCCGAGAGTTCCGACGTCCGAAGGGTGCTGCTGTTCTGGAATCTGTGTTTGAGCGGGCCTGAGATGCCGAGGGATCGAAACTATCGGACCGAACACCTGCGTCGTAAGTGATGGACAGGAAGAGATAATTGACAATGAAGAGGACACATATTTTTACTGAATCATGCTTTATCCCGGTGGATGAATATTAGAAGATCACCAGGAACCCTGGGCTATGGATGATAAGTAAGTACCAGCACGAGAGCGCCCTAACCAGCAGAAAACTTGAATGCCCGCAACTGAGATTATGCCTGGTGTCCACGGTCGATGTTCGTAGCACGACAGAAAGTACGCCGGCCTGTACGAAATGATTGACCGAGTTCAATCATGGCGGAATCCGGTTGCTACATCATTAGGGACTTGGTATTTCGGGCATTGACCAGGGATGGTCAAACCTGGGAGCTAACGGATGGCCGGTGAAAGGATACAGATGGCTGCTAAACTGGGAGGATCGGAGCGGGCTTCAGCTATACGTTGGACGGATTGTAGTATCATTACGGAGAAAGCCGCCGTTGGAATCCCAAGGAGCCATTCACTTCTAAGAGCAGAACGGCGGCCTTCAAGATGTCGCACACGATTTGCTGATAGTAATGCAGGACGAGCAGATAGTATCTAGCGCACCAGCTCTTGTTTATAGTAGAAGCTGTCCGCCGCTAGCGCAATCGTTTTTCGGGGACCTGTTGCCAAGGTGTCGTCCTGTGTCGTCCCGCCGCCGGTTATACAGGATTACTCCAGTCCAGCGCCAGCCATGGCCAAGATTCAGGCGCGCTTCAGCAATTCTCTGTCGATAGCGATCCAGAAGGCCGCAAGCGCAACGCTGGTCGCAGGGATGTTGACGGCGCGTAAACTTGACCAAAAGAGGAAAGACCACCTCCGCATCGCCACTTTGGACTTGATTTGGACGACATCGTTTGTTGACAGCGGCCATCTCTTGTCGCGAGACTGGAGCCATCGAGGTGAGTTCTTATTCGCGGACTGACAACAGTGGAACATGCACCATCGCGACATGGCGTCCGCGCCGCAGCCCCTGCCATATACATTCCAACGTTGTCCGTCTCCCATATCAGGCTGGTCCTGTCATTCCAGTCCAACCAACTCGTCCCTCTCTTCACATCCATTCGTTCATTCAACCCTGGGTCACTCGCTGGATCGATGGTCCTGACCGCTGCAGGAAAACGCGCCCGCCGAAACGGCTTCAACCTCGGCGTCACCCGAGATATCCCGCTGCCCTTCCGCCTCGCGCCCAAGACCCCCGCGAGCGCGATCGCCGACCGCATCTTCAACGACCCCGAGTCGTGGAACGCTGAGCGGCTCGGCGCGCCCAAGGAGGGCCTCCCCGCGTTCGACCTCGGCCAAGAGGTGCCCTCGAGCTCCGACCCCAACTCGGCCGACTTTACCCTGAAGCCGTTCACTCACAAGTTCAGACTCGCCCCGCGTCCCGAGCGGACTCTGAACCTGCAGTCCCCGGAATCCGACCTCGAGTCGTCGCACACGGAGCGGCAAGCGCATTACACATGGGAGGGCGTGAAGGACAAACCCGATACGCCTGGGGTCTCTTTCGTCACCCTCAACTTCGAGGGCCCCTCCAAAGACACCATCACCCCGTCGGATCGCATGTCCATTCTCTGGACGCACACCAACCTCTTCCGTGCTTTCCCCACCCCACTCGCCCTTGGATGCGCGTCTCCACCGTCCCCAGCGCCTGGCACCGACACCCCCGTAGCGCGCCCGTCGTCCGCTATCTATCCCTCGCCGCCGCGGTTGTCTTTATTGACCCCCAATATCGCGTCCCCGCTCGGCAGGCCGTCGACCTCCGCGACGTGGAGCATCCTGGAGTACTACGGCGTCATCCTCCCCGAGACCCCCCGCACCGCCGATTCGACGTCCTTCAAGCGCTCGTCAGGGCGCTTGCGCGTGCCGGCGCAGCCCTCCGCCCCGCCGCCTCTGCCCCCGGTGCCTGCGAGAGCCAGTACGCTCTCAGACTCTACTGCACGCGTAGACGCGAGCCCGGACTCCAGCGCGCCGTCCTCCCCGTCCACCCCCACCCCCACCCCCACGCCCGCCAACCCCCAAGTCCAAGTCCGCACCCTTCCCATAACCCCCGCGCGCTCGTCCTCCCTCCGCCGGCGCCCGCTGCCGTCCATCCCCACGCCGCCGCCGGTCCCCCCCGTGCCGACGCTGGAATCCCCGTCGTCGTGGACGCGCCGGCGCGCGAACACTACGGGCAATAATGCTGGTGCTAGCTCTAGCACGAGCCGCACGAGGGCGAGCACGACGAGCACCAGCACCACGAGCAGCAACCGCACGAGCACCAACGTCCGCAGCCTCCCGCCCCCGCCCCCGCCGCCCCGTCGTCGCGGCCACTCACACGCGCCGCGGCGCTCGCTGGTGATCCCGCCTCCCCCAGTGGAGCCTGCCCCCGCGCCCGCGCCGCTCCCGACCCGTCACCGCGGCCACTCCTCATCCTTACCCTCGCCCTCGCCGGCGCTGCCGATCCCACCTCCCCCAGCGGAACCCCGTCGTCGCGGCTACTCACACTCGCCCCTACCGTCGCCGTCGATGGCGCTGGTGATTCCGCCTCCCCCAGCAGCGCCCGCGCCCGTGCCATTTGTGAGCTCCAGGCGCGGCCAGACACACTCCCTCTCGCCCTTGCCTTCGCCTTCGCGGCTGTCGCTGGTGATCCCGCCTGCTCCGGCGGTGCCTGCGCCGAACGTGCCCCGTCGGCGCGGGCACTCGCACTCGCCAATGCCATCGCCGTCGATGGCGCTCCCCCCTCCCCCGATCTCGCGTGCGAGGCACCACCAGCCCGCGCGTTCGCTCAGCTGAGCGCCTGTGCCAAGCCTGTACTTTCCACTACCACCACTACCACCGCACCCTCCCTTCCACGGACCGCTTCTTACGCGTACATATGTATAATCTAATTGTAATCGCGCACCTTCGTTTTCCGCTCCCTGTTTTTTCTTTTGTTTTTGTTCCAAGTATTTATGGCGCTTGAAAGATGTACGAGTACGAGTACAGTTGTTAAAATATACGTGTGGGTGATGCTGAATGTCCGAGCGCGATAAATAAGTGAGAGGGATGCAGAGCAGTAGGAGCAAGAGGTAAGTGGTACGCAGTAGATGGGATGAGATGGAGATGGAGGAGATGGAGATGGAGCGGGATACCAGTCCCGCCCGCACCAACGGACGGCTCGCTCACTCGCGCTAGAGCACCACACACCGCCTTGTCCTTACGATCTTGCCCCACTGCCTCCGCATGCTCTCCTTGAGCGCGAGGTGGAACACCTCGTGCACGCCCGCGCCGGTCTTTGCGCTGCACTCGATGTACTTTGCGCCGATCTCCTTTGCGACGGCGGACCCCTGGTCGGGGGAGACGGGCTGCAGGCCCTGCGCGCCGAGCATGCGGCGCGTCTGCTCGTCGCGGCGGAGGTCCGTTTTGGTGCCGACGAGGATGAGCGGGGTGCCTTCGCAGAAGTGCGCGACTTCGGGGAACCACTGTGTTTTTTGGGCGCAAAAGAAAAGAATGGGGAAAGCGTGTTAGAATCGTGTGCGATATGCGAGAGAGTGGGAGGGAAAGGCCACGCACCTTATCCTGCACATTCGCGAGGCTGGTCGGAAAGTCGATGGAGAAGACGATGAGGATGACGTCGCTCTCGGGGTAGCTCAGCGGGCGCAGCCGGTCGTACTCCTCCTGCCCCGCCGTATCCCACAGCGCCAGCTCGATCTCCTTGCCGTCAAAGTGCACCTGCGTCACGTAGTTCTCGAACACCGTCGGGATGTACGCCTGCAAACGAATAAATAAATGCATGCGCGTAAGTTCCGCGTTGGCGGAGGGCGGAGGGACGACGCGACGAGGGTACACGCACCTCGGGGAAGCGGTTCTCCGCGTAGACGATGAGGAGACAGGTCTTGCCGCAGCCGCCTACATGGGCAGATTAAAGAGCGAAGGGGCGTGCGGCAGCTCGGGAGTGCGCACCGTCGCCTACGACCACGAGTTTGCGCTTGAGGTCTGGCCGGCGCGGGGCAGGCGAGGATTGGCTCTGGAATGAGTTATCCATCGGCGGGGGGAGGAGGGATGGTCGAGAGAGAGGGACGGGCTTGCGTCGTCGACGTTTGGAGCACGTTGTGAAGCGTCACGTGGCCGTTTTCGCCTTGCTCAATACAGTCTCAATACTTTCTCCCGAGTCTCGTTCTGAGCCTGAGTCTCGCTGTCTGAAGCTCCCACACGCGTCGTTCAAGCAACCTCAACGCGAAACCATACTTAGAGGTCGAGATGCGCATCTCAAGAAAATCTGTCAGGCTCTGCGACCACAGCGGAAAAGCGCCGATGTCATCCCTATAAAACGCGCGAATGAACAACCGAACACCATTTCCCCGCTGCTGCTCAGGTCACGCAGGTTAGGGACGCGGCGCGAAGGCACAAAGGTGAACAGTGTAAATGCAGAAATGTAGAAATCCGGCAATACAAATGTACTACGTCGATACGGCCAGCTTCAAGTCCTGGAACGACATCGATAATTGTGGGCGGACTACTGGGGACTCATTTGCGTACCATCTCAGACCGTTCGTAAAGTACAGGGGAGGCGGGTCTGCGTCGAGTGCGCGCAGCAAAGCCTCGGACTATCGCAAAGGGTGGCTAGTCAGCCAGTGGCTGAGATGCACTGAAAATGCGCACCGGTTTCCAAGGAAGAAACTCAATCCACTCAGGCTTCTTCACCAAGCCCAGCATCTCTTCGAGTTTCTCGAGTTTCGCAGCGGGCGGAATTTTGTCTGCGCCATTGAGCCGGGAGCGGACACGGCCACCCTCCACGACCTCAGCCAAACTCGCAATGTACGCTTTCTCGTTGCTCAGCCAGTCAAAATCGATGGCACCGTGAAGCCTCATCGCGATTGTGGCGAGTCTGAAGATGTGGCATGCTTGCGCTGATGTTGTCGGGCGTTTGAAATCGATCTTAGAGCCATCGTCGCAGCGAACGGTGACGGTGTCTTCCGGACCAAAAAGCTCGGGCCTCAGGAGCCAGCCGTAGATCATGGATTTAGGAGGCTCGAGAGGGTGCGGTAGCGGGGGCACGGTCTGCGCGTCGTGCGGAATTTTGGTGAATAATGAGTAGACATAAGAACGACCGACGCAGGATAGCTCACGGAGGAGGGAGTACTGCATGGGGCCACTTCACCGCGTCCATGGTACTATGGGAGTGCGTTGCGTCTGACATGGTCACATCCTCGCAAACGGGTGGGGGAATCACTGGCTTGGGAAAGGTGCTTTCGAATGTCGCGTCCTGGCAGATCATTAATTACAATACCGGGGACGGGACTATCAGCTAGTTGTTTGCGTACTTTAGGACGGGTAGCGAAATACGTGGCCGAGAGATCCAAGGGAGGCACGAGCGCGTGGAACGCACGCTCCGAGTCTTCGTCCTATGGAACAAGTGATCAGGGAGCAGGTTGAATGAAACAAAATCGAGCGCACCGGTGGCGGCCCACGCGTCGTCGTAATCCATCCCGGCTTCTTCACCACATGTAGTATTTCTTCTAATTTCTGCAGCTTCGCCGCGGACGGTATTTTGTCCGCACCGTTCAGGCGGGAGCGGATACCAGCGCCCTTCACGGCCTCAGCGAAGTTCGCAATACGGGGCCTCGTATTGGTGGGTGATTCATAGCGAATGCTATGTCCGAGCCCGATCACGCCCGCGACGAACTCGAAAGCATCGAAGGCGTGCATGACGGTGGTCGGGCGTTTGAGCTTCGTAGTGGCGCCATCGGAGCTGAGTGTGATGTCTCCCGGGCCAAAGAGCTCGGGCTCTAGCACCCATCCATAGAACATGCACTCGGGCGGCTCGGGAAAGTGCGGCGGCGGCGGTACAGTCTGCGCATCGTGTGGAATACTGCTGAACGATTAGAGGCGGAAGAGCGACTGGTCAATCGGGCGCACATTCTCGGCGGGGTTGGCCCAAATATTGACTCAAAAGGGTTTTTACTAGAGCAGGTTGCGTCGGGCATAGGGACGTCCTCGCCAACGATTGGTGGAAAATGTAGTTGTTTGCCGAAGTACATGCTCGCCATCTCTGCCGCCTGATAAAGTATCAATACTTGGACGGACAAACTATCGAATGCTTGAAGGCGTACCTTCTGTGCCTCAGCATATGTTTTCCTAAAGTCGAGGGGAGTCAAGCTATCATCGAACTTGCGCTCCCAAGCCTCGTTCTGTCAAATGGGAGAATGGTCAGCGGACGGAGACTGAGTAATAGATGCGAGCCCACTCTTGGAGACCACCGGGGACTTTGTATCCACTCCGCCTTCTTCACGAAGTGCAGCATCTCTTCCAGCTTCTGAAGTTTTGCAGCGGAGGGGATTTTGTCGGCACCATCCAAATGACTGTGAAGAGGAACATCCTTCGCCACCACCGCAAGACTTGCGATGCGCGGTCGTTCGTTGGTGGGTGGCTCGAAACGAATGCCACCCATGAGTTGCAGCAGCATCGCGGCGAAGTGGAAGACATCATAGGCCTGCATGGCCGTTGTCGGGCGCTTGAACTTCGCAATGCCGCCGTCGTCGCAGACAACCGTGATTTCTCCAGGCCCAAAAAGCTCGGGCTCGAGCACCCATCCATAGAACAGGTAATCGGGCGGCTCGGGAATGTGCGGTGGTGGGGGCACGGTCTGCGCGTCGTGGGGAATTCTGTTAAGGATGAGAGAGCGTATAATAGACGAGGCGTAGATGCTCACATTTTTGGAGCGGGTGGGGGGAAGATCGACTGCAAATCTATATCCATGATAGGGTTTCGGTCAAACGCGTCGCGTCACGCATTTGTCACACATCCTTGAAACTAACACAGCCGATCGGTGGACGCGACGGACGATACCACGCAAGCCAGAAATCAAGGAAGAGTCCACGAGCTCAGAGAGTACACGTAATTGCGGCGAAGCCCAAAGAGTTATGGACCAAAGTGTCATTCGTCTGGTTTATAATTAAGATTCGATGTCGCTCGACTCGGTGGACTGGGTAGCTCGACGAGGGCGCAAAGTATCGTTAATTCCACGATGCTAGCAGCATCTGGATGACAACGGAGACCCGAGTCGTGAGGGCGAAGCCTTGAAGGCTCATCTTGAAGATTAGACTTCGTACCAGACTTGAGGCGGATTCCACAGTACATACCGGCGGCGGCAAAATATTCCTACAAAGTTGGGCCCAGTTTTCGAAGAAAGCCAAGGCAAAGACACAGGTCAACTTGCGGGACCGGTCAGTGGAAGCGGAAGCAAAGATGCAGGGGTGGCTGTACAAATTTGCTGTTGTTAGGTTCCCAACATTTCCAGGTCTCTCTTTTTCTCTTTCCGAAGCTTGAGTTGGCTTTGCTTAGAACTCTGTGCACAGCGGGAGCGGGCCTTTCTTGAATGCGGCCCGTCTGGTGCGATGCGCGGTCCCTTCTTTCAAAGCGGCCTCTGTCTCGACGCGCAGGCCTGCGATATTCTACTTTCGCCCAACTTGAACGCGAACCTCAACAGTCCGTGCCATCCACCTTACGACCCCAAAACCTTCGCCCTACAGACCTCTGCCAGTCCTTTCCCCATTTTTTTCACAAGTTTTATCAGAAGCCGACGTCACAGCTCCGAGAACTGACCCTTGGTTGGCGACATCGCGGTTCCAACATGGCCTGGACTCCTGCAAATCCCCCGGACGCATGCAGAGGCTTTCTATATTGCCACGCACCCTCGCCCGTCTCGCCCTTAGTGTGGTCCGTGCGTTTCCGCCTCACCCCCGACTTTGATCCCGCCTCCACCGTGTCTCCCCAAGCCGCGTTCGCTGCGGGCTCCGACCTCCAGACCCCCGGCGCCGACGGGTTCCCCTGGTCCGTTCCCGTGTGGTGGCTCCTCAAGCGGCCGAACCTGCGCCGCTACTCTGATCTGCTACGCGCGGACGGCGCGCAAATACCATATGGTAAATGGCAAGCCGGGAAGACGCTGGTGGAGGAGGACGTCATTCTCTACGCGCTCGGGCAGCCTCTGCTCTTCGAGTTCCACATGCCCACCATCCGCGTGAACATGCTCCGCCACACCCCCGGCCCACCTCTCGTCGCGCGCCTCGAGCCGGGCTACTTCGACTGGACCTCCAAGACCTACGGTGCCCCGTATTCCGGTACGCTTCCCCTATCCTATACCTATACGCATCGGACTAATCCTAAATTCTCGTAGGGATGGGCATCATGACGGTCGAACGCCGCGCCGACGGTCTCCTCGTCTCGCATCTGCGAAAGATCCTCTCCCTTACGCAGGAGTACAACAACCCGAACGTCGAGCCGCCCGTCGAGGGCGTGACGCGGCCGCTGGAGTTCGGACCTGTGCTGTTCAAGGAGGCGACCAAGCGTACGGACCGCAAATACATCGACGGGAACAAGGTGGTGCAACATGTGCTCTCGGCGTTGCCGCATGTCTCCGATATCGAGTGATGTTCGTGTCCTTCTCGTAGCATGAAGAACGTTCGAATCTTGATGACTCTTGGATACAGCTTTTGTGCGGATGGGACGTGTCAAAGTTGAAGACTACTGCAAGCCGAGTCCGATCCTGACACTGGGCGGTTTCCTCCGTGATCCTGTTCATCCCTCCACATCTCCGTTTTTGAGCGTTCCAGCACAGCAAAGCGACGAACAGCGTCCTCCAGTCAGGAATAACCCATGCCATCCCTATCCTCCGAGCGACTGAGCACGACTCAGTCCCTCGTCATGTTCTCCATCTACACGCCCTCAATCCCACCTCAGTCTGCTTATCTCGTCTGTCGAACCGTCCAAACGCTCTGTCCCTCTACGCCCGCTGCATTCCGCATTCCAGTGCTTCCCTATCCCCTACTAGTATCTAAGCAGCATCGACACGCTTGTGTTCCTTCAAGGCCGACCCGCACTGCGCCCTACACGCCAGCGGGAACGCCGACGCTGCTCACCTCTTTACCACCCACAATGGGCTGCGTGCTCCGTTTAGGCAGCGTACGGGTTTGAAGCGGGACCTTTCACTGTCCGAGCACCCGGGGCACCATTGTCCAGCCTCGGGCTGACCGCGCGCAAACATATCCGGCGTCCCCCCCTTCTCGGCGATCGTTGATCGGGGAAGGAAGTACTTCCGCAGCTTGCGCAATGGGCAACTGGTCGATGTGGAGACATACGCGGGGGCGGTGATGGAGGGAAAGGCTGCCAGATCCCGGCATGACGCTCGACCGTTGGCAGTACGCGCGCTCGGTGCGCCCGAGCAGGCTGTACGTACCCCGCGCGAGCATATACGGCGTCAATCTTTCGCGATCGTTCTTTGGGGAACTATCCTCAGCTTGCGTATGAAAAGCGGCCAGTCAATTGACTGGAGGGAAAGGCGCTTCCCGCCCGTGTACCATCTCCACGTGGGCTACGGGCGCCGCATGCGCCTGGGCTCGGGCATGAAGCTCGACCGTTCGCAGTACGCGCGCCCAGGCCGCCCAGGCAGGGCTGTACTACCGCCGTCAATCTCTTTCGTCGCTCGTTGACGGAGCATTGCTCCCGCGGCTTGCGCAAAGACCCCGGCCAGTTGGTGTGGGGCAGTTCGCATGCGGGCGGGCAGTGGCGGATGGAAATGCGCTTCACTGCGTTCCGACCCCAGGTAGACCGACCCCCCCGGTACCTGCGTCTAGCTAGGTTTACATCGCTCTACCTCTGCCTACCTCCGTGTACAGCGGTTAGTAGACCCATGATGAGACGAGGGTTCGGTACCTCGGACGAGCCTCGTTTACCCCGTGTAGTCGGACCTTTGGCTACATTTGACTACCTCCGACTACATGAGTAGACCGACCTCGGTCTACTCCTTCGTGATACCCTCAGTGTTTTCAACATGTTAAAAAGTCAGCATAGAACCCTTGGTGTCTACACTGGGTCTACCTTGTTCGACATCTGTCTACATCCGTCTACCCATATAAACCAATGTAGACCGACCTTCAAGACCGACGTAGACACAATGGTCAGTCTAACCACCGTCTACCTCAGTCTACATGCCTCGGTCTACACTAGGTCTACTTGAGGTCGGAACGCAGTGCTTATGTGGGTGCCGCTTGCGCATGGGTCCCGACCTGAAGCTCGACCGTTCGCAGGGTGCGCGGCAGCCTCCAACAAATAAAATTGCGGATGCAACTCTCGAAACCACGTCAATGAAAATCAGGAATAGGTTGGCAGTATTATCATCCGTGCTACGTATAATTGCGGGATGCGTACAAGTGTCAAAATACAACTGAAGAAGGAAATGGCCGCTGGACGCTAATCCGAGACAATCCCGTAGTAGCCAGTCGTTCCACCCAAATCGGAGCCTGCGACCTGCGGTCGAACGAACGACCAATGAACACCGTGACCTCGGCCACAAGCGGCGGAAGTATAGCCACCAGCATGGACATGAAAACCTGCCGGTGACTTTGATCCCAATCGAACTCAGAGTCGAGAAACGACAACTTGCGCAGATGTTCAAAGCATGGTAGATAGAAGACCGTCGTCAGCTCTTCCACCGGTGCGTGCTCTTTGTGCTTGTTGCTCCCACCGCTTACATCAAGAATGAGTTCCTCTAGGCAGCTGGTGTCGAATCCCCGCAAACGTCTTGGAAGATTGGGCGATATGCACAGGTCCCAGTGAATGTCATCGTTTCTGTCGAAACTATACCTGGAGAGCGAAATCGCTCCATGAATCCGGACCAACCGAAGCGCGTTGTTTGCGCTGAAATCTATTTCTTCTGTACGTAGGAGATTGTAAGCTACAATTTGAATCCAATGCCAGAGATGAATGAGCTCACGAGAAAGGTCGAATTCGAGGTAAAGCTGTTTCAAGTGCACACCCAGACGGAGACAATATGCCGAAATCGCGGCGCTCGCTTGCGGACTCAGCTCGAGAGGGTCCCACGGGCTCTCCATTGGATCCAGCTGTCTCTTGTCGCACTCGGGCTTCAGTGCAAGGCTTTCGGACAGTGGCGCCGATGATTCGAGCCACCGGAGAAATCGTATGTCGCTCGAAATTTCGAGAGAAAACATCTTCAATTGGAGATGTGCAAGCGGACCAGGCTTTCCCAGTTCCTTGAGATCCCGGTCAAAGTTAGGTCCCCATTCGACACACGAGGCTACAGGCAGGCAGCATATCGAGCCCAACGTGCCCGATGATGTCGTCGGTGATGTCGAGAGGGAAGGTCTTGGGGAAAGGTATGACCTGCTGGCGAGGTACTATGCCCTTTCTCGCTAACCTCTCCTCTCTCAGGACAGCGTCGAATTCATTGGACCCTTCATTGCGTCGAGGGCTTGGGCTTGAAATTGAGCTGCCCATTGTGTGAAGACTACCAAACAGACGTCTGAGGACGATTCTGAAAGATAGATGATAGTACTTGCCAATGCAAAGTGATTATACCCAGAGGATCTCGTCGTCGTCGTGCGAAGGTAACCCCGGACGTGCTTCGGACAATCGTGATTCGTTGCGGACATGGAGCGGCAAAAAATTATTGCAATACACGTAAACCACAATTACACGGCTGTGTCGCAAGCGTAGCGGCAGTGGCCCAGATTATTGTTTGTGCTCCATCTGGCGAAACTCGATAGTATTTATTCTGAACGAAATCGAACGGAAACTCCGGCCCGCTCATTCCCACGGTTGCACTTAAAGTTGAAAACGTTTATGACCAACACCTGATGCGCACAGTCTCAGGTTGAGTCATTCATTCCTCTATTCGAAATGTCGACTGGCGCGCGCCCTAACGCGTGTTACATTGTACAATCCCATACTCAGCCTCTGATTTTCGTCTTCGCGTTCACGTGCATCTGCGAGGGTACTCGAGACTCAGACATGGCTCACTAAGCAGCTGCGCTGCGCTGCGATCGGATCCGATCTCCGTGAAACATACATGTACGCGCGTATTCACGCCCCAGCTACATAAACGATTTCGTGCATCGCAATCTCCCTTCTTCTATCGCCTGCATCCAACATGTCCACCCAGATCGTCGTCTTTGACCCCAAAAACCCTGCCCACACCGCACTCATCCCCTCATTCGCGGACATCCACATCGCTTGCATCGAAACCGACCACACCATCGCGACTTTCACGCCGCCGTTGAAGCGCGACACCATTATAGACTGGTGGGCCGCGCGGGCAGCCGATGCTGAGCAAGGCGCGCGCGTTATCTTCATGGCGCTCGTGGGCGACGCGGACGGTCCTGCGCAGCTCGCAGGGTACGTGGTGCTGTATAGACCTTTGACGGAGACCGGGCCGTTTAGAGACTCGGTCGAGAAGCTCTTGGTATCCCCGACTTTCCGTCGAAGGTGCATACTTGCCTCCGGGCTGAACAACTCTTGCAATTGCTCAACTGTTTTTTTCTATCGCAGAGGGCTAGCACGGAAATTGATGGAGAAGCTTGAGGAGGACGCAAAGGTCCTCGGTCAGACACTCCTTGTAAGCTGTCACCGGCTATTATCAGGATTTTATCTGGATCTCAAACTCACGATTCAGACACTGGACACGGAAACCGGAAGTCCCGCTGAAATCATCTACCCAAGGCTTGGTTATACTCAGGTGTGTTTACGCAGAAAAAATGTTACTGAACAAATTTAAACATCGGACGTTTAGCTCGGAATCATTCCCAAGTACGGCGTGAGCCCTGTGGATGGGAGTCTCATAGCCGAGACATTCTTCTGGAAGCAGCTGTGATTTTGAGCAGGTTTGTGTGTAGCTTTAGGAATTCAATTCCAGCCCGCTTCAAGTTCGGCTTCGAGGAGAAATCAGTAAGCTTGAATTTCGGGTGAGCACTGGATTACAGTATGACTCGGCATTGTTCGGCATGGGAGTCAAACAGACGGAGCCGGCAGCCGTACTATGCACCCACAACTTGCGTACAACCATCGCAAATATGGCTTGCTCCGAACCTCAACCAGCAAAGCTCTCTGTAACACTTTCTGGAGGCGACGAACTCGAGTTCACCGTAGTTCATGCATTCACCCCTTTTACCACGGCCGAAGTCTTCACCGTGCTCACACCCGCCGATACCCCTCCTCATCTTCCCTTCCCTCCCTCGTCGCTCATAATCGCTAAAGTCTACGACCCCAAGGTTCACTTCAACCACCGAAAAACACGTATAGGGGTTTCATGGACTCTTGCGGCCGAACCTCTGCGGCGTTGGCGCGTACTGCTCCACTCAATCCTTCTTTCTCCGGATGCGACTGGCCAGAGAAGGAGGATCTCGTCGGCTGGGAAGAATACTACTACCAAATCACCGGAATTATGTTCCGCGATGAATCATCTGCCTACGAGCGACTTGCTACCTTCCAGGGTACAGCAATACCGGGTCTGGGACGCGCTCCTTGACCGCCGAGCAGCGTGTCCTCTCCCCCCACGTCCTCCTCCTGGAATACATACCCGATACTATAAGCCTCCGGGATATCGACCCGTCTGTCATTCCCGCCGAAGCGAAACTGGATCTCGGGCGTTCCTTGATCAGCGCGGCGGAAGAATTTGGGGCGTTTGGGGTGGCCCATGCAGACGTGAATCCGGGGAACGTACTCTTTACACCGGCGGCTCGTCCCAACGGGGCGGTTGTCATCGATTTTGGGGAGGCGGTTCTATAGTTGGAGCATGAGGACGAACGCTACCTCAGCTGGGAGAAAACACTGAGCTGGCATAGAGATGCTTACTGGATGGCGCGACGTCTGACGGAGTACTTAAAGATGCCAGAATTTCTTGAGGAGTATCAGATCAAACAACAAGTGCTAGAGCCATAATCCACGTCTTTTCCGTCCATTATATTCAGGGCTCCGAATACTCAACCCTCAAGCAGCGCGGACTTTGATGCCGGATATCGCGGCCCCGAGCAAGTCAAGGACGGGTCCGAACTGGACCCACAAACATGACTTGCTCCGAACTTCAACCTGCAAAAATTTGTGTCACCCTTTCCGAAGGCGACGAGCTCGAGTTCACCGTGGTTCATGCATTCACCCCTTTTACCACGGCTGAAGTGTTCACCGTGCTCACACCCGCCGACACCCCTCCTCATCTTCCCTTCCCTCCCTCGTCGCTCATAATCGCTAAAGTCTACGACCCAAAAGTTCATTTCCGCCGACACAAATCCGTGGGGTCTCAGTGGACTCTTGCGGCCGAAACCTCTGCGGTGTTTGCGCGCACTGCACCATTCAACCCTTCTTTCAGGTCCACCGAATTGCCAGAGGAGGGGGATCTCGTAGGCTGGGAAGAATACTATCACCAGATCTGCGAATACACCTTTCGCGACGAATCGTCTGCCTACGACCGACTTGCTCCCCTCCAGGGTACGGCAATTCCCCGCTGCTTCGGGGTTGGGACACGCTCCTTGGTCGCCGAACAGCGTGTCCTCTCCCCGCGTGTCCTCCTCCTCGAATACATCCCGGATGCTATAAGTCTCCGGGATATCGACCCGTCCGTCATCCCAGCCGATTCAAAGCTGGAGCTCGGGAATTTCTTAATCAAGACTGCCCATCGATTCGCAGAATTCGGGGTGGTCCACACCGACGTTAACCCGGGCAACATACTCTTCACACCGGTGGCTTGTCCGACCCGGGCGGTTATTATCGACTTCGGGGAGTCGGGTGTCCGGCGCGATGAAGACAATCTATTAGGTGGGCTCAGAGTAAAGCTCCTGCATGCAGATGCAGGTGCAGGAGGCTGTGCTGCAGGTCACATCAGAAAGTTGCCGAACCAAACAACCGGTCTGATGTCAAGCACGTCAACTCCCACCGTCGTCCACCGCCAGTCGGGCAAGATAATTTCCAAGTTCTGCATTCATTCATTCATTTATGTCTACCTTGAATGTATGTACAGGTATCAGCACTCGAATAACCTGCGTCTCGAAAAAAATGATGTGTTTACGGGTTGTTTGACGGCGCGGCGGGAGGCCGACGACGATGACGGGAAGCCCAGCCGGGCCTCACCGACGAGCTCAAGACCTCGGGTACCATCGGGAACGTCCGGAACTATTATTTGTGACCTGCAGCACAGCCTCCTGCACCTGCATCTGCATGCAGGAGATCTACTCTGAGCCCACCTAATGACGATGACTGGGAGGAAACAGTGTACTTCAACGATGATCCTTTCTGGATTGCGCGATGGTTGGATGAATTCTTGAAAATGCCACTCGGAGAATCATTCATGGAGGCATTAAAGAAGAAACGGGCAGAAGTAAAAGCGCCAGAGCCATAATCGAAGTCTCTTCGTAACTAATTATGGCTTTGCTCTTGTAACCGATAAACCATTGACAACGATAAACCACCTTAAGTGGGAGCCCGCACGCGAGCCTCTCACGCGCGCGGCAGACAGGACTTTAGAAAATCGCCAAACCTAGAATGATGATTGTTTTGCTCTTAGCATCGAACTCGGTGAACAAAGTAGCTTCAACCAAAGTTCAACCCACGTTCAATCCGCCCTCCGTTCAACGTTGATGAGGCATTCGTCTTGACTCTTGGCCAGTACAACGCCCTGGAAGTCGAGCAGCTGCAAGCTCATTTGCAACCTCACAGTTGCAAGCTGCGAGTCCTATTAGGTATCTTCAGTGTTAAAGTTGATTTTCAAAGTAATTGTCGGAGTCCAAATTTTGCGATCACGGACATCGGGCCGAGTTTTGCTCTTTGCTCTTCACGTCCACCGCAATGCTAGACGCGCGCCCTCAAACCAAACGGCGGCGGCTCAACCCTCCGTCTAACACATCCATCCTACTCACGGAGTCTATTCCACCCAAGCCAGCCCCCAAAACCTCCGCCGTAGCCGTCTGCGCCTCGTGCCACCGGGCGAGCACCGCGTCTGCCACTCCCATCCTCGTCTGCCCGCGGTCAGTCTGCTCTTTGTACTATCATCCTATCCCTTTTTCTAACGTGTTCGCCATTTTTCAGCTGTTCCGCGCCAACTTGCACAGTTTGCTCACGTACCTGCACTTCGCGTACTCCGTTCTCGATGCCAAACACGTCTGCGCATTCCTGGCCCCCGGCGCCGCGACGCCGCACCGCACTCGCGCTGAACGCGCCAAATACCAACACGTCCGCGCCGGTCAAGCGCAAGAAGCCACGCGACGACGATGAGCGCGACTCTGACCAGGAGGAGCAGGCACGCGACGGCTGTGTGCTAGGGACGGGGACAGGATGCGGCCGTACCCTCTGCCGCGAGTGCTGTTTTGAGTCGCCGCAGGAGTGCGTGTCCCACTTCCTTCTGTCATCACGCGTCTGACCGAGCATGTGTAGGAGCGCCACGACGTGCTACGATTGTCGTGGGCTCTAGGTGCACTCTACGCGTCCACTGTTCAGTTCTTTACCGCTTTCGATCCAACTATCTCGGATACACTACTTACCCACTCATTGTTCATACCTCGGCTCTTTATGCTGTTTACGTTTCTCGTCCGCGTCCCCGGTCCAGGCTACAAGCTCGCAGATTGAGAAACTCCTCGTCTGCGCATCGAAGCGATGCCCTCCCCTCGTGCTCAGTCTCTATCCGCGTCAATCCTTGACGCGTGAAGCTTGACGTCTCGACCTCCTTGTTCGTCCATACTCGTTTTGTGTGCCGCGTTCCAAGCTCCTCCTCATATTTTTTTCATTGGTTGTTTTTTCAATGTTCTTGCAGGTTACTTCTTTGTATTTCGTATTTCTGTCCCTCCTTCTTTTCGTCTACTCGATTTCTTTTGAGTCCTTTCTCTTCCTCAAATTCCATTCCGTTCCATCGCACCTCTTTGTCTACGCCGAACGGCCGCTAACGCAATCCCTCTTCCTGCCCTTGTTCCGCTTCCCGCCCTGCGCATGCGTACACCTGCGTACACCTGCACGCATGCACACTGAGCTCAATCCTACGACACTTAGCATACCATCCACTTCATCCTTTCCCTCCGGATCCTTCCATCTGAACCTCGACTCCGACCTCAACCGGACACGAACGATGCATACGGTTCTCCGATTTCTTTCCAACAATTCTCCTGTTCGGAGGCTGGAGAACTCCGGATGTACACCAGTTCAACTGCAATTGAGGTGTAGGTCTCGGTCGGTACGATGGTCTCCGAGTTCTCAACTCGCGAGTTCTCTGTTTAGCTTCCTATCCGGTTTATCTTCCTGCAGTGAGAACCCAAGCTAAATTCTCGCATACGCACGCTGATCCCTCCCGCCCGCAGACTCGGAGCTAGCCAGGATATACATCATACTCCCCCTTAAAAAAACCTACCGTCCACGCAGGCCGCTATTAACTTATATGACACCTGGATCCCTGCCAGGATCACATACTACGGCAGCTGTGGCTGAATCTGTGTAGAATGAATGGGGGAACTTCCAAGTACAGCCTCGCCACTCTAACGAGCGCAGCAGATAATGGGATTTGCACACGGGTGTGATAGCGCAAACCGGTGCTTCCCATTGAAATTACTCTCGAGGAATGATTATAATCGTGGTTCTTGTGTGGTTCAAATCTTCGTTCAACCCGCATCAATGATGGGATTGATCGGCAATTTCCGGAACCAGGCTTGTTCCGTTCCTTCGACGTTCCTTGCTCCTTCCTGGTCCTTCCTCACTGCGTCCTTGGTCTCCTGCCCATTCCTGAACATCGGAAATGTCATTGTCTGGTATACGGGTGGATTAACTCTCGAAAGATCGATCCTGGACCCTCCGTGCATCTCTGGCTGTGCTACTGTGACATCGACTGCGGCTGCGGGTGCCATAAAACGTGCGCGATGAAGTACGTATGTTAGCGGACTCACCAGCTTGGACTTCGTGTCTTGACGGACGCGCCAACTTGTTTTCCCTTCTCTGCTGCGCACAGATCAGTTCCAGACACACATAAAAGCTCGCAGATCAAAGCATTCCTTTCCACTTCTCCAACCACCTTTGAAATCCCTTCTTCCATCCGCTTTTACTTCAATCCTTCGCAGATATGGTTCAAGTCAAATGCATGGGTAAGAACTCCTTCACTCCGCATTTGAAGGTTCACTTAACAAATGACCAACAGACCCTAGGCAAAACGAGAACTACAACTTCTTGTATTGCCCCTCTTTCCCGCGGCCGTCCTATTTTCTGTCCTCTTCGGGTTGAACACCATCGCGCACTTGTTTCAGGCCATCCATTACCGCAAGAAATTCTGCTGGGTCATTGTCATGGCCTGCATGTGGGAAACCGGCGGCTTCATCCTCCGCGTCTTCTCCGTACTAAACACGACGTCGACGGCATTCGGGACACCTTCGCAGCTCCTGATTCTGCTAGCCCCTCTGTGGATCAACGCTTTCCTCTACGTCCTCATGAGTCGCTTGGTATACTTCTTCGTCCCCGAAAAACACGTTCTGGGCATCAGCGCGCGGCGACTTTCGCTCTGCTTTGTACTGCTCGATATAACGTGAGTATTGCCGATTATGTTCGCGGCGCTAGCACTGATATTTTGTTTTTCAGTGCCTTCCTTGCGCAGGCTGGAGGAGGTGGGATGATCAGTAGCACTGACCCGAAAACTGCACTCCTCGGGATTCACATCTATATGGGCGGCATCGGCCTGCAGCAATTCTTCGTCCTCATATTCACCGGCCTCGTCATCCGCTTCCACCACAAGATGCTGCAGCTCGACGGGCCCACGGACTGAAGCGGCCGCTCTATGTCATGTACACCTCTCTCGGCCTCATCACGGTGCGTCTTATCCTTAACGTCTCATTCGCGACGGACTATTGAGTTCTTCGTGACAGATTCGCATAATCTTCCGCCTAATCGAGTTTTCCTCCGCCTGGACTCGCCCATCACGATGCACGAGGCGCCCTTTTATTGTCTCGAAGCGCTGCCGATGTTCGTCGCGCTTCTCTTTTGGAATCTCTTCCATCCCGGACAGGTACTCGTTGGCCCCGACAGCGAGTTCCCCAAGAAAGAGAAGAAGTCATAAGAAGGACAAAAAAGGCGGAGAAGGATGCGGAGGCGTACAACCTGATGCAATCTCGGGGACCGAGTGCGCCTTTATAGGGTTCCGTAGATTTGTAGAGGACTGACTGCATGGACTTGCATGGACTTGTGTCGTTATATATATATATATATTTTACTTGGGAATCATCAACAGAACGCATTCGGAGTTTGGAACAGCGAGAAAGGTTGCATGTGATCATGAATCCTATAGTCGAAAACGAGACGCGAGTCGGGGTGATTGCAGTGTGAATGACAGTACTAGTAACTAAGTGAGAGTAGCAATATGGGAGGGCCAAGCATGATTGAAGTAGCGTAAGTGAAGGATTGTGAGTGTGGTTTGCGGGTAGAAAAACAGACTAAGGGGATGCTCTGCCCGACCGAGGAGTCCCTTTGATTCTATGAACTGGACTGCTAGGAAAGACGATCTAGATAGAAAGAGAATGCCTCCTCAAATATTGGAAGGAGTATGATGGCCGATGCCATCGACAGTAACCGAATTGAGGTGAGTACTTGAGAATCCGACAATCCTAGTTGCTCACCGACCGCTCTGCGTCCGATGAATCCCAATCACTCCCAGAAGTCCACATACGGGGTCGGGCCTCCGAAGGTGAGTGTCGGAATGAAAGAGAATGCCTCTTTGTATGAATCATAAAGCAGCGGCGTTCGCCTTCCCCACGAAGCACCGCCCCCAATGTGCAATTCCTGCAGCGTGCAACCAGTCTTCGAGATGAACGATGTCAGTGACTCGATCGGATTCGGTTCCAAAATCTGTTGCGAAATCTGGAGAGTCTGGAGAGCCGGGACGATGAAGTTACTGAGAAATCCTGGACTCGTCGGATCGTCCCACGGATAGTCCAAGGCGAGTGATTCCAGACGCGGGAGAGTGATCTCACCGAGCTGATCAGTTTCGATGTTGAATGCAAAGAGGTCCAGTTTGCAATGATGCAATGCGGGGGTTTGCCGCAAAATCCGAAAGCACTCGTTGGAAGATAGGGTGCGCAACGTGATCGATGTCAGCTGCGTTCAGGTAGAATCGCCTGTGCAGTGTCTGGGCTATCGATCACGACTGTGCGTAGGAGGGGTGCTTCACGCAATACGAAGATCCCGGGTCCACTGTCGCGATGCTTCAATGTAGGTGGCGAAGGGAAGGCATCTCCTCTTCGGTAGCGGGAAGAGGGCATTTCACGGAGGAAAGCTTTAGATGCTCCCACCGCGTTTGGTAGTCGAGCATTGCGGCGAAGGTTTCAGACCCGCGGAGCTGGCCGTCGTTGTTGATAATTCGAACGGAAAGCGGGAGGCAACGGGATCGACTGAGCCAGATTTCCGATATGTGAAGTTGGCGTTCGAGAGAAATGTTAATGCTACGCGTGCGCGACAGAATTTCTCGCTGTTCATGCACACCGAAACTGCCCTCCACAGTGCGGGAGTGGCTAGTGCTATTTCTCGCCATTTGCTGCAAATTTTGCGTGAGAACAGTCGGTGAGTAAACGCCGATAATTTCTGGGTATTCGGGGTAGTGTGGCAGGAAGTGGATGAAGATTTCGGAAACGATTTCATCGGGTAAAGTCAAAACGGGGTATTTGTAGGATTTCAGCCGGCGTTGGGCTGCTCTTTCTCATCCAGGAGAGCGGAAATCAAGCGCCGTAGGTGGAGAATCTTAACGTCTATATCTACGACATGAGCGCGATCAGCTTCAAGGGCGCTCAGCATGTTAGCTGCCACTGCGAAGAGATTCCAACTGGAAGACGGGATCAGTATTGCTCACGGAGCACGAGATACTGCTCCACTAACAGACGAGGACAGACGAGAGAAATTCAAAGGTCCAGGTGATTTATTTGCGGTGAACGTCAAGGCTAGACGGACCTTAGACCAGTTGGAGTCGAGTGACACCTGGCCAGGGAGACGCGAGGACGAGGAGCGTGTGGATGGACGAAGGTGGAGGAAGGAAATCGTCGGCAAAAATCTTCAACACCGCAAAGACCGGGCCGGGGCCACGTGCGCGTTCTCGGCTTCAAGGTTCCGACTCGGAGCCACCGGTCACCCCCACCTTCGAGCTTTTAGTTTCAACTTCGAGCGCGTAGCCTACGACATCGGCAGGGTAGTCACTCCTCAAGAGGCTCTCCCAAAACATCGAGGAACTGCTTATTAAACTTCAAAGTAATCCCTTAGAACGGTCGTGGATGGGTCTTTGCAGGTCTTTGCTGGCAGATTCTTCAAGACGAATACAAACTTGCTCCGGATTCGTCCTGCAGTGGAACAAAGACTGGGGTCTGAACTCAGGGTTGTCTCTCGGACGCGACATACGAAGCGACCAAAGTCTTGGCGTTACGGCTCCTACTTCCTCCGATATTTTTTTGGCGTTGGAGTGTTGGACAAGCGTTGGATATGAACAACAGCAACACGCCGCGGCGCCCAGTGAATTTGACCGCGACAAGCAATTTCAATCGCATCCGTTACCGCCGGCACATGATGATTGTCTCGTTTCTCCCACTGACGCCCAGTACTACTGGGCGGCAGTGGTTCCAAGCAAATCCCACTTTACTCCCCAACCACCATGGGCTCACAGTTGCGACTGCTCCGCTCTTTATGCCTCTGCTTTTCTCTTCTAGTTGGCGGGGCCAATGCCAGTATCACCGTCTATAATAACAATAACCAGGCTGCCTTCGCCACCTCTTTGGCCGCTGGCGCCACTTACACCGGCGCGTCGCTGCATACAACCCCACCTCCCTGGTTCCCCCGCCCGTTCCGTCCCCCACAATTCTCACCACAATCCCCATCACGCTCCAGAACTCTGGCACACCGGGCTTGTCCATCAAGCAGAAGGGCTCGTTCATCGGCTTTTCCATCGAGATGTCTGTCACCAACCAAGTCTGTGCGTCCAATTCATTTTTGCAGCGCCCGAGCAGGATTATTGACCTCTCGACGCAGTGGGAAAGAACTCGACGTTTCTCCAGGTCCCGTTCCTCAACTTGATGGCCAACATCGTGCAGCGTGCAGGGTCGGTGATGGTCCGGGTCGGTGGAAACACGCAAGAGTCCGCAACGCTGGTAGCAGATGGCAGCATCCCCGACGGCCGCATCCTCCTCAAGAATCTCACTGGCGTTACCGGTACAACACAGACTCCGCCGCTCGACTTTACCCGCGACCTGCTCTATATGATGCGCAATATATCCTCGCTTGTGAACGTCCATTGGTACCTTGGCATCCCCTGGTTCGTCACCACGCCGTTCGATACCAAGATCATCAGCGCCTCGACGGAGATCCTAGGCGACTACCTCCTTGGACTGCAAGCCGGGAACGAGCCCGACATGTACTCCCTCCACGCGCATCGTCTCCCGACGTACGGTCCGTTCGACTACGGCGGCGAGTTCGCGGACCTGCTCACCCAGGTTGCGGCCGAAAACGCTGACCCGTCCGGCCTCGCAATGTCTCGCCTCATCGGGCCCAACATCGCCAACTTTCAGTGGACGCCGGAGCAGGTGTGGGACACGGGCTTCGTCGACAAGTTCTCAGCCAATCTCGCGTTCCTAGCCGTGGAGAAGTGCGTCACGGAGAGTTTGTGGCTGGGTGTTACTGACGGTGCGACATAGGTACCCGCGCGACAATTGCGCTGCAGCGTTCGGTGGCCCCGGCGCGGTCGTTACGGACCCCCAATCCGTTCTTCCGCTGTACCTCACCCACGACGCGCACACTTCGCTCCTCCAGCCGTACCTGAACAGCACCATGTATGCGCAGACGGTTAACAAGCCCTTCCTCATGTTCGAGACCAACACTGTTCGTTTTCTCCCCCCTCTCCTCCTTCCTTCACAGCTAATACATTACCGCAGGCCTCTTGCGGAGGCTTCCTCGGCATCTCCGACTCCTTTACCGCCGCCCTGTGGGGCCTCGACTACGCCCTGCAGATGGCGCACTCGAATTTCTCCGGTGCAATGTTCCATATCGGTGGACAGAACGTCTTCTACAACGTCAGCGCTGCTCCATTTTCTCGCTTTCTCTAACACTGACATCTTTCCCCTCACAGCCCTTCACATGTGCGTCCCTTCCCCATACCACTTCTGCTCCATAGCTAACCCTCCCTCAGCCCCGCCCACGAACGAATCGACGTTCCACCAGTGGACCGTTGGCGGACTCTACTACTCCGCGCTCGTCATGGCCGAGGCAATCGGCCCGTCGAACAATACGCAGGTGCTCAACCTCGGCGTGCCAGGGCTCAGCTCGTTCACGCCTATCTACGGCATCTACGAGAACGGCGTGCCCGTGCGCGTGGCGATCATGAACTACGTCGACGACAAGAGCGGCGCGAACGACGTGCACGCGGTGATCTCGATCGCGGGCGCGACGGGCGCGGTGACGCCGAGCAGCGTGAAGGTGAAGTATCTGGCGGCGACGACGGTGGTGCAGAAGGGCGGGTATACGTGGGCTGGGCAGGTGCGCTTTTTCGCTCACCTTTGTCTTCGTGTGCGCGTCGCTGACGCGTTGGTCTGTACTAGACCTTTGGCGGCAACTTCGAGTCCGACGGGCGCCCGACTGGGACGGAGGACATCAAGACGGTCCAGTGCGACACCACCGCGCTGACGTGCACGATCGACGTCCCCGCACCGGGCTTCGCGCTCGTGTTCCTTAGCGACGATGCGTTCACCGAGACGAAGGGCGGGGCGGTGCAGACGTACTCGACGACTGCGCAGACAAAGACGCATAACACTGGTGGGTGGTCCTTGCCTTCCATCTCCGTCTTCCTCCCATCCTCTTCATCTCCCTTTCCTCCCCCGCCCTTTTCTCCCTCCCCTTTGTCCTCCCTTCGCTTCTTTCCCCTCCATCTCCTCCCTTTTCCTCGCCCTCCGAGCATCGCTGACAACGGTGCACAGCGACCGTCGACCCCGCCGTGCTCTCCACCTCCAACGGGTACCGCATGTCCGAGCACGAGCTCGCGGGCACAAGCAAGCCTCCGAGCGCGGCGCCCCGCAGCGCGCAGGCCTCTCTCATCGCTGTCGGTGTTGCCCTTGGCGCGGCACTCGCGATCCTCGGGCGGGTAGCGTGATTTCGTACGATGGGATACGAGCGCGCGACATACCCAGATGACAGGCATCTTCTCTCTGCGCTTTGCGCGGCGATCCTCATTTTCTTGGAGGGCTGGCGGCGCGCTTGTCGACCTCTCACAAGGGAGGAGAGCGTCTGTCTACGAGAAACTGATTAGACTTTTTTTCCAACCGCAATATGTATGGACATTTTCGATGAAATACACGCATGCTCGCCGTACTGGCATCCCAGTGCTCCGAGATATCCCTATTGCGCAGGACCATTTGAATTTGCTCCTTCCCCCCTCCCTCCTTCCCTTCCCCGGCGCGCTGTGAAATGCACCGCAACTTGAAGCGCCGCGCAAGAATTCCCGTGTCCATGTATAACTTATCGCCCCGAACGGATGGTTGTTATTCGGATTCTCGCACAGCGTGTAAGTTGAAAGCATCCTCCCACGCGCGCCCGTCGTTCTCGAGACTCGAGAGCTTTCGCTCGCATCGTGTCGATGAATCCGGATCCAACTCCGGCGATACCTCATCTTGTATCTTGAACGACTCGCAATCACTCGGGGATTCAGGCGCGTGGGGGAAGAAGGTGTGCAAAAGGCGGGAGACCATGCGGTACCTACATCGCCCATTCCATGATCCAGATTCAGATCCTCCCGTTCTTACAGGCGCTCAACGCAACTCAGGAAACGTCCCCACACGATTCTAACGCCCCCAGTACTTCAATCTAAGGAAACGCATCGCACCCAAAAGAAAAGCACTCGTCATTCATTTTCTTTCATTCAGTACTCCCTACATGATAGACCAGGTCATTACACGAAAAAATAAAACCGCTAGTAGATAATAATGATATGTCAAACTCCCTCCAAAAGCGCCTCAAGTGCCCCCAGCCCGTCAAGGACTCGCCGCGAAAAAAAGCTGGCCAAGGCTCGCTTGGCTAGCTTACCGCGACGGGGTGAACTTGAGCCCATCCAACTGCGCGGCAAAGGCAGCAGCGGCCTGGGTGTTCGGGTCCTGGAGGTTACCCTGCACAACACCGGCGATGCAGTTGTTGAAGCCAAGGAGGGTCGC
>JARKID010000219.1:0-128265 GCA_029449255.1 Mycena polygramma
TACGCGTCCGTGAAAACACTCGGCATCAACAGGAAGATCTTGTACCGAAGGTTGTCCAGGAGGAAAATCTGCAATCCCCCGACGGGAATGAAGAAACGCTGGGAAGGCCAATGAACATTGCTGTTAAGGAAACGACGGATGGTGCTGGGATCCATGACGAAGAAGCAGGGCGAGAAAAGTTTTGATTGGCATTGATTTTAGGTTCCCCTTTTATAGGTTACCTGACCGTCCCGGTCAGTGTAAAAACTATGGAGGAAGTGTGAGGCTGGTGTTTGTGCTACGCACTGCACACTGCCTCATGGCCCCTCCTAACCGATCCTGCGAATCCATATAATCGCACCCGACAATCCGCTTCCCGATGAGGAAACCAGATTTCCCGATTTGGCCCAATCTCCTGGCTCGGGAGATTGTTCATAACGCCTCACTTTTCGCATTCGACACCGTCCAAAGTACTCCCAAAGCACTCCTGGACGCTGTCTACACCCATTGAACCAACCACTTATCCCATTCCATCCGATATTTCCACAAAGCACCAAAAGGCACTCGAGCCCTCTTGGACTGGTCAAAGGCCGCGCGGCCTCAGCACCACCCCGAGTTCTCCCCGCCCAAGGTCGCCAGGGGACGCGCGTACCCCGCCAACGAACAACCAATCGGATATACTCTAGCCTCGTGTCGAGCCTGTCCATGCGGTACAAACCGCAGATTTGCTGGCTTTCCACTTCCTTGGCTAGGAGAATTGCTGAAATCACGTAATTCACCCGCCTCCTCGGGCAGGAATATGCGTGTTCCCTTCGCCTAGCCCGACCAGGCCGGCGCGCATCCCCAAATAGCCATCTCCTGAGCTGGGAGGACGACCATGACGTTCCAGACCGCGGTGCACCATGTGCTACCAACGGTTGGAGGGACGCGCGTCGGTCCAGTACGGCATAGGGAGAAAGGTATAAAAGGGAGACGCGAGAAGCGGAAGTAGTCAGTCAATTACTGGGCTCTTATCCCTCCCCTGTATCTCATCCTCTGAATTACATCTAAAGGAGCCCTCGTTCACGCATTTGACCGCCCACCCCTCACTTGTCCCTGGTCCAGGCACTTTACCATCCTCCCCTTCTGCAAGGACGTCCCCACCACAGACGCCCCCAAGTCTACCACCCAGCAGGTCGCCGTAACGGAGCACCGGATTCGCAGGCATATTGCCGTGTAGAAGACAGGACTTGACAACTTGCACCAAAAACACCCGGTTCTGCTTAGACCGCAGTCGTTTCACCCACGGACCACGACCGCTAGCCGTACTCGCACCTAGTCCAGCTTAGGAGCAGAGCCATATTGGATAAATCGCCGTCTGTGATCCTGTCAAAACGACATACACAGCGTCGTCGCCGTTATTTGTGGAATCCCAAGGGATATCCAGCCGTCCCGCAGCACCTGTTCACCAGGGAGGAGTGCAGAAAGGATAGCGAGCTATAACGCCGTCTAGGAAGCTTTGGAATCACCACAGAACGGGATTCAACGCAGCATAAAGAGCACATAGTATATATTTTGGCTTCATCCATTTGTCGCTAACAAACAGGTTTAACAAACCCAAGAAAATAGACCCACGAATATCATCCCTCTCCCCATCCAGGAGAAGTTGAATTAACACACACACACACATCCTACGCCCCACACACCCATTTACATATCACATAGAGGCATAGTCAGACCTTAATCCCCACTGCTTTCCAACACCATTAACCCCTAAGGGCCGAACGAGTTGCTATATCGCGCAAGGAGAACATCCTTCCAATAGCTACACTGCGGTCCGAATCACAGCGCCCCGGAGGTCCGGCTATGGAATGAAGAGAACAAAGATGTGAGTAGTCATAGCTCCATAACTTGCTGACTTGAAGACTGACTATTCAGTTAAAGTCATGCAACAAATGTGCAGCAAGCAAGTCATTGAAAGACTGTGTTATAGACGACGACCAACCCAGCTGTCGACCTTGTCGTGATGCCAAGATGGCCTGTGACAGGAAAATTAAATTTTTATTCGATAACACACGCAATGATTTTTTCCCGACTTGGGACGAATTCATGGCGGCCTACAACTCCAGGGACCGGGAAAAATGCAAGATGTATCAAAGAGCTGCCAATAAGAAACGGCGAAAAGCTAACACATCGTACGGTACGTATCGAGTGTATCAGCCTTTTCGAGTAATTTTTTCGCTCAAAATAACACAGAAGGCGTTCATAAGGACAGACCTGTAGTAGCTCGACGTCCTGTGCGTCAGGCGATAGCTTCTAAACGTGAGTCATGCTACATTCGTGGGTAAAACATGTATTTGACACGGTACAGCATACAAAACTATATTTACAGTCGAAGAGCACTACCAGCGCGAAATATCCTTTTTGAAAGCGAGACTTCAAGAAATGGAGAACAGGTCAAGAGATACTGCTCTACACATAGCGATGCAGCTACAAACACAAGATACGGAAGACAAGTACAAATGCATACTGGAACAGCTTATGGTCCAGATGCACAACGACTACGAGAGAGGTTCGCAATCCACAGTTCGTTCATATGCGTTTTCCAGAACAGTGTCCTTTGTTCTAGGCTTTTCTTCAGCTTCCCATCACTCATTTTACTCCCCTTCCGCGCTATCGTGACCTTTGTCGCTGTCTTCCTCGACAGGAGTGCCGAGCACAACAACCCACAGGAGGTTGTTACCCAAATGCAGCGCCTTAGGAGCCTTGGAATTCGCAGTGTTGGACGTTGACGGACTCTGCTGACCCGCATTGTAGACTGCACCCATATAAGTGGTCGCGGTGTAGCCCACGACGACAAAGGAGCCTTCAGGAATTTCACGCGGCCAACGTTCCAACTTGGTGGACATTTGCGGCAAGTCGGTGGTAAAATTGAAGACTGTATCCGTCGCATTATAAACCGGCACTGGAAAATCGTGAGTCAACACCGTCTGAGCGATTACATCGACGTTTATCACCGACGCACCACAGTCCGTATGATCCAACGTACCGAAAGCAGGGTAACTCACTCCAGGCGTCCAGGTTAAGTCACCGGGAGCAATCAACTCCGACGTGGACGAGTCATCTATGTATCGAGTAATTTTGTTGAGCTGCTTGACCCTTCTATCGAAATCTGACAGAAGCCCGCACGGGTCCGAATGAGTACCAGTTCAATGTAAACACGTCAATACGTACTGGACCCGCCAGACCCAGGTTGGGGAGAGCTGAGCAGCGTCGCCATCTGCACCGATTTATTGTGGTCGCCAGAGAGAGAACAAAACATAAAAGACCGGTTGAAACAGACACACATAAAGGCCACGTATCGCTCGTAGTCGTGGTTGTGGTACATGAAGTCGATGTATTTTCTGTACCGAGGTCGAGAGGGGTTGGTGGCGGAAACCTGCGTCACACTGCTTTCAGTGCAACTTCCCGCAGATACAAACACGGCTGGATGCTTGTCGTAATACAGGATCTCAGCGTTTGGTCCCTTGTGTTCGATGGAACGTCGAGAAAAGATCCCGGGACTGGCGCGTGCCGGATTGTGGTGTCTTCCTTGAGAAATGAACGTCATAACAGAGTATGCAGTTCTGTCAATCGTCGGATAAATAAGCGGGCCTGTACTGAGGGTAAAACCGCGATTTGACTGACAGAGCATTTACTCCTTCAACGAGATCACCCCAGCTAGAAAAATGCACTCGTCCACCCAACCTATGATCTGTGTTTCCTGCCCTGTAAGAAGCGATCAATTTTTTGTTTCCACTACCCCAACAATATAAGCATGCAATGAGAAGAATATAGCTGAGACACTGACGGCAAAGGTGGATTGCCCTGGTACGCCTTTTTCAGCAAACTATCTTGTAATTTCGGGTTAGTCACGCCACACTCGATCGTCGAGTCACTATAGGAATGAGCAACAATTTTTTTGCAAAGAATACTTAGACATACTAGCGAACTTTTGTAGTAAGTAAGTCGGCATGGACTTTCTGTCGAGCAACGCCAGTAGAACTAGAACCGGGTGCAACGGACCCTTCTTGACCTGCGGCAGTGGAAGCGGCACGATGTCTGAGAACCAAAGTCAACATCCAGTTTGTTCAACCCAAAGCGGACACAAACCCCTGCCCCCTTTTGGGAGTAAACAAAGTCATGAACGCGTCACTGCAATATATAAATTAGTCACACCAAAATATTCACAAGGGTTAACTCACTCAGGTTTCTCCTTCGTTTCTGGGCTGTAATCGAAGAACGTTAATTTACGCGCGAACACAAGTACTCAATCGAACAAGCCAACCTAGTACGCTGACGCGAAGTATCTTCCAAAACTTCTGATACCTCCCGTTCAGGAGGAGCAGGGATATTCTCAGACCTGAAAGTATTAAATACAACCAACCGAGGTCGAGTATGGTACGAACAAGTTCGAGTCACCGGACAAAGCAGATTGAGTTCCAGCAGGGTTATCAGTTACAACTTCGGAAGACGCTTCACGACAAATGAGCTCAGGTCCAGTCGTATTGGCAACAACAACAACAGAGTTGCTCCGACTCTGCGAGACGGCTTCAGCAGGCGAAGAGCTCACATCAGCAGAAAGCTTATATCAAAGTCAGTTTCAATGCAGAAAAACAACGAATTCGAACAAGTTTCTTACAGAGTTTTCATTCGACATAATTCCGTTAGAAGTTGGTTCGGAAGGGGAAGTACGTTGAGAGGTGTTGAACTGTTGATACAGAGCCAGCATCGTTCTACATATTCAAGTTTATTTTGAAAGAAGAGAAAGGCAAGGACAGCGAGTCAGTTATAGGTCGAACAAACAAACGTAGACGTTACTTGTATTCAGGTGTCCCACTCAACATCAATTTTATTTCATTTAGTCAAGGCAACACAGCAATGACTGATCGATACAAACTCACAACGCTGGCATACTAGATGCTCCAATAGAGTCACCGATGGACGAATTGGCGTTTTCGACAGACTGTTCTGAATTTTCTGGAGCAACCGATCCATTTCTATCCATCGGACGGGTCTCTGCAGCAACGCTATTCATATGTAAGCGTATACCCTGAAGCTCCACCACGAGCAAACATTACTAACACAGGTGCAACGTTTCTATAGGTTGAACAGAACACCAGTAAGCGATGAATAAAAATGGGAAGCGACACGCCAGTACACTTACACGCTAGTTTGGTTAGACACAGCCGCCTGAGGGATCGGTTCTACCCCATCAGGTACAGAAGGGGTAGAGCTTGGGACAGCCGAATCTAACTTGAATTTTTTGACTTTGCTTGACTCCGATTCAGTGTCCATAGTGCTCTGACTTGAAGAACTGCAAGAACGCGCAAGAAAGAGGGGCAAGGGAGAAAGTGGAATCAGCATGAATTACAACAACGCACAAGGTAGGACAAACAAAATACACACCGAGTTTGAACAGATGGACCAAGTTCACTTATGATCGACCCCTCAGTCGCCGCGACTTTGCGATGGTCTGTGTTTACACACCCTAGTTTCACATCGGATCCTTTAGAATAGACGCTACGACTGAAATGAGCACGACAAGGGCTAATTCACGCTACGGAAAAAAGCACCTATCCTCCCCGTCCATAGCCAAGGTGCTGAAAGTGAATTAAACACAACATACTGACAATTTGAAGCAAAAAAAAAAAAGGGGGGGGCGGGAAACGCACTCGATGTCTTCGTCCCTCGGCAACTGTCTGGTAATTCTTGATAGACGTCAACGAAATACTCAAGGAACTAAACACCAAACCAATACCTTTTACGCTTCTTCTGTCTGTTAACAGAAGTGATGATAACACCGTCTTCACCAGCGTCGCTATCGATCTCAACATCGACAGCGCTATGGTCCATCCGTGAAGAATCATCGTCTGTCTCGCCCGCAAGATAAGCATTTTCGTCCCCGGACATGGAAGTCCTGCAGTGAAATATTGTCAGTAGATATCTTCCTAACTGTAGTAGCAAACTTCTTACAGATCGCTCAAGTCAGCGTCACTGATGTACCCCAGTTTCAGCACAACAAACGACAGACATGCGATAATATTTCTTACACCGATACGCTTGAGCTATGAACACTTTTTGTTAAGATTTCACTTTCCCTGCGAGGCAAGTAGTCGAATGTCGCATTTTACTACGATAAAGATTACTCACGATTCTGAGGCCGAAAGGTCAATAAATTGTGCTACAGCGGCACTGGAACAGACGCTTGAGCAAAATAAAAGGACGCGCAAAAGTGGAGCTCACCGAGGCACACGGCCACGGGTGTAGGTACGTCTGTTAGGTTTCGTCCTAAATACAATTAATACTGTCCGTAACCTCGAAGACAGGAGCTACTTACCGACGTTTGCCCATGAATTTGTGTCGTGCAAAGCCGTATTTAAAGTAAACGGCAAGGGTAACAAATACCCCATACAGAAAGCGCCATGCGAGCCAACGTCGTGAGATATAAAGAACGAAACTACCGGTCGACCGTTTTGGATATCGGAATCTTTCGGTTATAAATAAATTTCCCAAGGTCGTCCATGAGAAACCGCATTCCTCGGGACTTGCCCAGTAGTTTGGCAATTTGCAACACTCCGATTTTGGAACGACCAGATCTAAGTCCGAAGAAGAGCGCCTCAACGTACTCACTTGGGTAAAATGTAATACGCACCGTTTCGGTCTTGGAAGGAGCATAAATACGTACATATCGCATCTGCATGTGTGTGCCCGCCATTCGGAACGTGGAGAAGAGAATAATAAATCCAGCCAACAGACCCAAAAATCGATCCTTTCAAACAATGCGCCTTGACTCAAACTATGACCGAGCAGATGCAGGTAAGGAGGCGTCCAACGCACTTGATTCGAGGTTGGTTAATTTATTGATTAGGTCGTGTCCTGGACCTTTGCATAGAAAAAAGCCAAGAACTAGTCGCTAGCGAGAACGATGTTGCGATCCAGCATCTCGCTGACATCAAGGTTTGTTCCGCGGAGCTTGACAGTACGAAGCTGACTTATAGATGAAGGTCGAAGACATTGTGGTTCACGAAACGGGCATGAAAAAGAAACTATGGCGTTTCATGACGACAAATCTTCAGGGTGAAGTCGAATGCGAAGTTGTGTTTCGAACACAGGGCATTCTTGCGAGCACGAACTTAATTCTCAACGAAAATATGACAAAGTGAGTTCCATATACACACCTTTACAGACAGACACTGAAATGGGTCGGAAAATACGAAGATGGGAGCCTGCACGACTGGGTAACGCGACTCAACAAGTGCGTCTCGAAGGCTGCGGGAGCGAATCGTTTCATCGAGCGGTAGAGAACACCAAAGTCGCTCACGCTGTAATGGAACGATATTTCGGAAGATCCGTTCAAGAGTGGAAGGTTACAGACGAGAGTTGCGACGAGTTTATAAACGCCAGTGCCAATTTCTTTAGCTGGGTTCATGACGATCCAAACGCCGTGTCTGTCAAAATGGGTCGTGGGGTGGACCCTGTAGGCGTGTTTATCAAACACGAAGGATCGGGCCTCGTGCATACCGCTGACAACGTAGTAAAATACTATAAGCTCATTTCGGAGGACGGAAGGTGCGATATCAGGTACCGACCATAAACGATCTAAATCCATGTCGCCAGAACGACCCACAGTACCGCGACGCCTGGAAGGTTTCGGGTAGGCGACGTAGTGGAAGTGCGGGGGTCCATCCGTGTTGTCGCAAGCAAAAACAACACCTTAAAAATGCACTTTCACATGCATTCTATGGTCCTATTGGACTCAACGCTGTCCATGGTAAGCGGTGCAAATGGAACGTAGCAAAGGCAGTTCACGAGTATGGAACGTAGAATGCAGAGAACAAACTGTGTGCGCTTCGTCGCAAGTCCATCTTTCAACACTGGCCCGATTAAACGAAAGGCAGCGTACATTGAAGAGGACGTTGACGTCGGAGAGGCGAGAAAGAGACTGAAAGGGATGTCTGTGGAGGAATAAAGAAGGGACAAAGTACTAGTGCAGTTGAGAAACGCATATCGTTATCGATCAGAAATGATGTACAGATTGTTCTATCTAATCTCCTATCAGACGGTACAACGTCATTAAACGCCAAACAAGTCCGGAACGTCCACGCTCTTTACGTACAACACATTTCCGTCCTTTTCACTTCTAACGCCTTTGACTTCATACGTTATAAAATCCTCCTCGTCGAAAGTGTTCTTCGGATGTACAAGCACAAAGTCTGGATGAAACATGTCGGACGGACGATCAAAAAGAAGGGCCTCGATGAGATCTGGCACAAGGGTCTCCCCAAACACCATACGCGTCAACGAGTTGCAAACCGGCGTTACAATAAGGGCATGGTCACGGACGTATGCGGACAGGAGGTCCGCAAAAGATGGAGAAGATCCGTATATCGCTGTCCCGCGAAGATCGAGCTGTTGCAAGACCGGAGAATGATGCAACACTTGCAACAGGTTTGAAGGAAACAGAGGGTCGAAGGAATAAACACCCACTCTCGCTTGCTTCAAGAGAGTCATGGGATGAGCGAGGAGAGCCAGCCAACCTGCGGACCACGTTTCACACTCGAAAGTGTGCAGTAGAGGTAGTCGCAAAGGCCCAAGTATGTGAAGATTAGACTCGTCCGGATGACTTGCGGTGAAGGAGAAACGCGTAACAAATGGCAAGCAGACTGGCTTGGCATCGTCCCCGCCAGTGTACGACACATCGGCCAACCGCAAACAAGTCAAGGATGTCGAGCGCAAAAGAACGTCCTTCAGCTCGAACCATCGAATCTGATGCCTGCTCGACAGACGGCTAAGCACCAGCTCAGTTATCGTCGTCAAGGTAGGTGTTACCAGGGCTCGAACGGAACGAACATGACGTAGTGCTGGACTGGAGAGGGGAAATTCGAGAACGCCTCTAAAGCTGTCGGTATCGCCGATCCTAATTTCCACGTCCTGCAATATGGGCCACGGTATTGGCGGGAAAGAAGACATCAATCTCTGCAAGACACCGACTGTCGGTGCGAATATCTGAAGGCGACCACAACGCTCTACAGCACCGAAAGTTGACAACAACGTCGCGACTTGTCGCAGATATTCGTTCTGCGAAGGGTATAGCCAAGCAACGAAAGCCCACACCCCCACGGAGACGAAAAGGGGATGCTGTTGCGAACGAAGAATTCGACTTTCCAGCTCCAGAAGGTCGCAATTCCTGTAATTATCGACGAAGATACACGCCCAGATGGACGGCTCGCCCACAATGACATCCTTCCACTGAGGACACACATCCATGAGCTCCTGCTGTCTTCCGGCATAGTCTTGCATGTCGCGGACAGATTGAAACGGCAGCGCGCATTGCAATATAAAGCCCAGTATTTCAGGCGGAAAAACTGTATTCGTGAACAAATTGACCCGACGACGCATCTACCATCGAATCCAGGTCAGCAAGTGTAAGCACGTATAGACTAGGTGCACTTTAACTCTACAGACTCAAGGCGTTGAATTTTCTGGTAGAGAAAACGGGGAGGAACGGAAAGTCAAGCGAACGAACAAAGGCAAGTAGAACACCCAGCGTACGTCACAAACCGGCTCACTCAAAGTGCCGGCGAGCTCTCCACAGCACAACGAAACTCTGCATGCACAAGCGCCGTACGCCGACGGGAAAACCTCACTACAATTAGAAGATAACTGCATTCAAACCTGTTCGCATGGCACCGAACTGTATCGTAGGCCGCAGCAGGGAACAGGCCGCCACAACAATTATCCCATGTGCTTAACGGATCGTTATCGCTACCATCCACTGGCCACCACCAAATTAGCCCTATTTTTACGGAGAATTCCTCCGAAATTAATTTCGTGGTGTCCGCGGACTGGCGATTATAGACAACCCTGCGCCAGAGCTTCGGACTTGCATATCGCGAAGCTGTCGTGCCTCTTCTTGCACTCACAACTAATCGGATACAATAATTTCACATCCGGGGAAGATACCCGGGAACAGTCCATCCTCAAGACCCGTGGCTCTCGACATATGCATTCCTGCGAAAAAATGTGGCGCTGCGTGTACAAACCCTCGGGCCCCTGGCTTATTCTGAATTCCGAGTCGTAGAGTGAGCAATATTATAAAATTAGCCAAGGTGCTTGAAACAATTGCAAAGGAGCCTTTCGACAGAATATATCAACGCGCATAATGAATATACAAAATATACAAAGTACATGGCAATGAAGAGCGTGTACAAGTCATAGCAAAGGCTTTCTGTACCAAGGTCGACGTTCATACACACAGACGCAACGATCTATCGCCCCTTTGACTAAACGCGACTCGAAAGGAACAACAAACAGCCGGTCTAAAGCCTCGTCCAGAGCACGAACTTCGACAGGAAGGACCAAAGGCTCGTCGGTTTTAGGATCGATAGGAAACAACGAAAATATACTCAAATTTTCCCCGAAATGGCGGTCACCAGCACGCAGAAGCATAGCGTCGAGAATAACAGGAACGATCTCGTCGTCAATCCAGATTGTTTTTAAACGGCGACACAAGCCTTCCCAATGCATGATAAGAGCATGAACCATGAGGTATGGTTCAGTGTCGCCGAAAGTGTGAATTTCCAGATGCTCTAGCAAAGGCACACATTCCAGCAGACGAACAAAATCATCTGTGTTCAGCTCGAACTGAACGGACAGCGTAGTCGCGCTTGCAAGCACCTCTCGCCATATTTTGATAGTGCTTTCAAAATCGGCAGACCTGCGCGACGAAACGCACAACACGACGGTGCGCAGGACGGGAAGCCTGATGCGAGAAAGCAGAGTGTTTGTGGAAGAACTGTCCCCATCCCAATGAAAGGCAATATCGGTTAAGTTGTGCATGACGAGGGGGGCAAATTCGTCATCGTCGTCGTCGTCCACTGTAAATTCCAGTATCTTCAGCGACTGCAAAAGCGGCAAGCATCGCAAAAGTTCGCAGACGTCGCGTACTGAAGGCGCATCTTGCACAGACGTGCAGTGATACAAGGACAGGTAGGTCAAGGAAGGGCTTCCGTTGATAGGACAATGGATCCAGCTGTCCACAAAATAGAGTGACCTGAGAGAAGGCAAGCCGGCCAGAAAGTCGTACGAATTGTAGGAGGAGTGGACCCCACACAAACTGAGCTTGAACGATTTCAACGTGTCGGACTTCATCGTCGCCAAGCGATCGATGAAGAAACGCGATTGACCGGGAGTAGTAGCCGACAGCGTTAGGGTGCTACAACGCGGAAACACCGTGCCGATCAACTCCAAGACCGACGTCCAATACTTCATATGCGACGGGACCATCTCTCCGGCTTCGTAGGATCCCGACGTAAAAAATTCGACGTCCATGCACATAGGGGGATAGTAGTGCAGTGGAAGAGAGTCCTCGTCCAGCATAGCCAAAGTGATAAAGCATTCAACGTCGAAATCTGGAGAACGAGAGCCTTTCGACCGTCGGATCCATACGGCGAGCTCCTCCAAGTCGGTCCGTTCGTCGACGTAAAGTCGGGACCACAGTTCCGGAGTGTTGAACACAATTCTCCTGAATAATTGGCACGTCCAAGCGGGTTTCATTCGGCCTTTATGAAAGGACCTAGGAGAATCTCCAAAAGGCCCTGGTACTAACATCAAAATCTGCCGCAATACAGAAAAGGGCAGGTCAAGAATGTGATGATCTTGAAGACGATCGTGAGCTCTATGCGAACAAGCGAAACAAGCCAACTAGACTGACGAGTACCAGACGCGTCAAAGTCCTCGAGCTTAACCAGATACGGTTGAGTCAATAAAAAGCACGCTGCCCCTGGCCCAAAGGACCCCGGACTGGGAGCCAACGAAGAGAGAGCGTTGAAATAAGCAAGCGACATGTTTCAAAAGAGTACGTCTGGCGTAACTGCTCCTCGATCGCACAAAGACCCCTCCACCACTTCGAATTTATGATAAATCCAACGTCCAGTCACCGCAAAATACTCATGAGGTAAGACCAAGGAGATGTCGGACACCGTGTTATTGGATAGCCTGGCAGACAGCCTGGCGGATATCGGCAGTTGGAAGTCAGTGAGAGCAAAGGCTTCTCGAAGAACGATGCAGCGAAGATTCGGACACAACATAGTGCCACCCGGCCCGTTGGACGTGAGCTTGTCCAGCACCCGATAAAACAAGTCGATAGAACAACTAGGCTCGATTTGGACGAATTGAACGGCAGGAAGAACGTCTAAAAGAAGCAAGACATTTTCCGCACCTCCGACGACCACACGGCGCACTGTGCCCAAAAAGGTGATGCCAAAGACACGAGTCTTTCTTCCCAGCATACAAGGTTCGACAGTCCATCGCAATGTATGGAGCGACGGGAGATTTAACGCTCGCAGCAACTGTTCGGAAGAAGGAGTACCGAGCACGAGGCTCAATCGAGTGAGAGCCGGCAAAGTGATACGGTCCGTCGCAGGCGAAAAAAACTCTGATGCCATTGTGATCACTCCCCTTGTACAGGGCACACTCCACCCTGTGTAAGGAGAGCACCGCCAAAAGAGGAGATGCCTCTAAAACACGCTTCATGTCGTCCAGTGTGACATCGAGGTACAAAGCGATTTGATGCAAATGCAGCTCATTCAAAGTAGTCAATCGCCAAGGTACGAAAGACCACCAGATTGAGAGCACCTGTAAGCAAGGCATGTTACCCGCGAACGCAACCGCTCTATCCGGCATGTCTTCGCCGCCGAGATGCACGGGAGGAAACACCTCCACCTCGAGATATCGAAGGTTGGGACAGGAGGTACGGAGGGAAAATTCCAAGAAGGCGTCCAAAGTGCGGCCGTAATTACACCGAAGAGCGAATCGTCGACAACGCTGGAAAGCGGATTGCAAAGCAGAGTGAAAACGCTGAAAGAAAATCCGGGACGGCAGGTCGGTAACCGGTTCGAACAACGCAATGGACAGCTGGAGTGGGATCTTTCCTGAACGTTCCAACGCCAGCGAAAACGCCGAGAGGTCCGAACGGCGGACATTGTCTATGTCCAAAATATTCCAGAGATCCGGCTGGTGCAAGACGGTTCTTCTCCACGTAGTATTAACGTGCAGCGCAGCATGCCTGGTTCTGAAGTCGGGAGGTGCCTTGTGATCGCAGGAACCAAACGTCCACCACAAAATGCGTGCCAAGACCTCGGGAGGAAACGACTGGAGCGAAGGGGACAGTGTCGAAAGCTGGAAAGTGGGTGCAGAACCAGCCATCGCCCTCAAATCGAGCAGTCTTGGAGAGGTCGTTATCTTGTACAAAATATCAATAAAATCCCAACCCAACGGTCCGCAACCTTAATATGGGAATTTAACTCACCGTATGATGGAAAGAACTAGAAAGACGAGGCGGCGTCGGAAAACCAACCGTCTATTTAAATGAGAATCAAAGCATCCGATAGGCTAATCAGTCTAGGTATAAAAAGGCAAAACTGCGCAACCACGGACGCGAGTCAAGGAACATATACCTCTGCCCGCGATCATGTCCACTATCGTCCAATTGGTCAGTATACAACGACGACCACTCGAATGGCGACTTACAATCTCGCCAGCCTTTGTATACCAGGGACAGAATATTTGTCTTGCTCAAACATGAAGCAGATGCGGACAACGCCCTTCGTCCTGTACAAGAAGGCTTCGTCGGACTGGACACCGAATTCTCCAATCGTAACCCTGGAACGCACGAGTCCTCTTTTTTTCCTGCAAACGCCTCGCCATCCGAGAAGCGAGCCTACACTGCGATTCGTGTAAACGAAGGACACGGAATAGATTTCGACGCAATGGGTCTTTGCGTGGTACAACTGTCCACACAAACCCACGTATTCATTCTTGACATGAAGCGTATGAGAGGTGAGCATCAAGCCGTACATCTGGTCATTTCAACTAAAGCATCTCTTACATCACAGCACTACCATTCCACCTTCGAAGAATCTTGGAAAGCGATAAAATTGCAAAAGTTGGAACAGGTTTTTTGACCGACGGCTTGATTTTTTTCCGCGACTTAGGAGTCAATGTCCGTCTATTCAGAGACATAGGATGGATGATCCGGCTGGTGAAACCAGAAGAATTTGCAACGGCCGGCGGACCCATATCGTTGGAGGACTGTGTACGAAATATGCTGAACAAACGTCTAGACAAAAGCGCTCAAAGGTCGGACTGGACCGTCGACTACGATCTAGAAAGCAGCGAAATCCAGTGTAAGTATAAGCCTGAACGCAAGCAGAAAAATAGTTAAACACACCGCAGATGCCGGACTAGACGCCCAAGCTGCCATCGACGTGTACACGGCACTGTTGTTGCCGATGCGCGCAAAAGAACAGACCCTCGGCCGCATCATCCCTGACGATTGGTTCTGCTTTCATTTCTTCAACGGGCAGGCTTGCACGATAACCTTAGGATGGGATGGAAGCGCGAGCAAATGGAGATGCACATTGTGTCCGTGGTACCGTAACGGCGTTTTCTCAGGCTATCATTGGTAGTTTGTATCATAACTCAAAGTTGTTTCCTTCTCGCGTTCAACGATGTGAGAACAGACGAATTTACCCTGAAGACTCTACCAAACGTGGATGCAGTTCTTTGCGCACGGTGTGAAGCACGACCCTACCCTAAGCAAAGCATGTATAAAGACATGGCCGTATGCTCGACCAAATGTGCCTAGGTACCTCGAAAAGCGCCACAAAGAATGGTCAATGCACCACCAGGTAACGTCTCACGAACGCGTTTACCTCAACGCCTCACTGTTCAATAGACATTGATGCATACGAAGTCAACAAAAAGCTTCGCCAACTGCTCACGTTATACACCATCCCGCCGGATCTGATGCTAGACACCCTAGACTACACCGACTCGTTCATTTCAGGATCAGCCGCACTCTGGACTATGTGCGACTTTGACTGGTTTCCGAACGACATCGACATATACACCACACCGGAGGGAATTACACATCTGCGGTCGACTTTCGAACAACGCTTCGGTTTTAGCGTAAACAATATTGCTTCCAGCTACTACTCGTCACAGGTAAACATACAGAGTGTCCTCTGGCTTACAAAGGACTCGCTGTGTGTTAACTTGATCGTTGTGAAAGGCACCAACGCCGCGGCTGCGTTGTTCTACTTCCATTCCACCGTCGTGATGAACTTCATCAACGGCCATGCAATATACTGCGCTTACCCGGACCTAACTCTACGAAAGAAATCGAGGCCCAGCCCAAACATGCTGCTCGCAGAGTCTACGCTTCAAAGGACGCGAACGTTCAACGCTATCGCGAAATACAGGCAGCGAGGTGTCACATTTTCCGACGAACTTGGGTTCACGACCCACACATGCGGCACAGACGGCAACTGCCCCATGACCACCCGCACGCTGCACGACGGGATCGGAATTTTAACCGCGCTGCCTACGCGCACTACGCGTGCGCTAAACCCTCGCGACGTGATCGATGGCATGCACTCCGTACGTTGGTTACTCGGCGGGCGTGGTTGCCAAATCGCGAACAGGTCTACGTTCGACCCGCGCACCCTGACCTCTGTAACCTCGATAAGAATAGATGACGACCGCGCCGGTAAGTTATACCCATCAAAAATACTCGAGCACGGTCTCACTCGTAACCTTATACGAAACAGAACTGGAGGAAAACAACTAAACAACGAGCGATAAATACGGAATGAAATAGCGGCTATAAAACATACATTGTAAACACGAACGAATCGAAATCGATTTTAAATACGAATCAGAATCGGCAAATACAAACTAAGCAAAAACCAAAGCGTACAGAACGAAACAGAAACGCCAAGCCACACGTTTTACACGCGAACGAACTCTACGAGTTTGTACTTATCATAAGCAGAATAACTGAAAACTATAACGCCATCCTTCATCCTATATTCCACTGGTACGGTACACCATCCGAGAGTGTCCTTCTCACCCAGAGCAACGATGCAAAGATTAGAACCAAAATGCTTCGGCCCAGCTGCAGACAACATCCCATGCATTATCTCGCTGGGAATGCGCTCCGAAAACCAGATACACTCCATTGCAGGACAAATATCGCCCCAGTGAAGCATTATCGCATGCATCCTGAGAGCAGCGGGTTTGGAATACTGCCGCAAGTCCAAATAACGCAAAGAAGGCATCCCAACCAAAATATACGCCAAAGTCTTCACGGACAGATTGACATCCAACGAAAGATGCTTCACGAACGACAGAAACCTGCAAGTCGCCACAAAGGTGAACACGAAGATAGGCTCCAGACTTTCGGCATGTCCAGTGAAGTCGAGAGTGTGTATGGCAGGAAACGACAGATGTTGGAGCAGCAAGACGATAGCATCGTCGACGTATCCCAACGAAAGCTGCGTGAGGTGCGACAAAACCAAAGGACCGCGTCTGGCATCACACCTGCGTCTCAATAAGACCGCAGATATACGCAGACTGGCCAAAACGCGGGTGTCCTGCAGGACGTCCAAAACATCCTGGCAAGTAGGCATATACGAGGAGGAGACACATTGAAACTCCAAATGCGTCAGCGCACTGTACATGCCGACACACCCTAACACGAAGGTCTGGTGCATGACGAACGACTGCAGGTTGTTGAGGAAGTCATGATGTGGGAATAAGCGACGGTGAGGGGCCTCTCGCTGAAAATCCACGCTGTATGTAGCCGTATTCAGAAAAATAGAGCGAACGGCGGAACCATCGAGGGTGTGCATCTTGCGCAAAATAAATTCGGTATGACGCCAAGTCGACGTGGAGACGGCAAAATTCCTGCAAGTCGGCATGCAGGAGTGAACAAGCTCCATAATGCGATCCCAATGGCCATTATAGACAGGACCATACGAAACATCCATGCGATTGGATTCCAAGTTGAACTTGCCAGGTAGCAAGCGCGAATGGGGATGTAGCATGGCGACGTGGAGAGAGACAGAAACGCTTTTAGCAAGCGCAACTTCATGTCGTAGGACTTCTGGGTTTGTTGACTCGTCGACGTACACGCATGCCCAAAAGCGAGGATCGCGCAAGACGATCTCGCGAAATCGGCGACTAAGAGTAGCAATTTCAAGGCGACATCGAACATGCCTCCTTGGCCAAGCCTCGAAAGGCGGAGGAACCCGCAATAAGATCTCTGAAACGACCTCCGCAGGGCACGCCTTGAAAGGATCCACTAAAAACAACAGGTGTTAACCATGGAAGTCCCTCTAATGCAAACCATAAAAAGAAAAGGCACGGACAACATAAACTCACGTTCTAATTCGCACTCGGACTGCGACTTGATGTACTCCAGGTAGCCTTCGTTCAGCATCGAAAGGTCAAACTCGTCGTCCTCGCGCTCGATGATGTTGACACACATCACACTCGAGGAATAGCTCATGAGCGACTCGAAGGTACGAAAGCCCACAACAAAGACAGCAGGAAGAACAAGTCATATAAAATAGAGCACAATCTAAAACAAGCACATATCAAGCAACACCCCAAAGGAAAAGAACGGACCTCCGTTGAAGCACTACACTTCGTTTACTCGCGCCCAAAAAGGAACAGTGTACCCAGCCCAAATTTCTACCACGCAATGCTGCAATATCCACAAAGCCGATTCGCCACGGAAATCGATTTCAGTTATCCTTCTCTTGAATTTAACGCGTTCCAATGGAAGCGCACCATTCGCACGCGATATCAAGAAGTCCCGAACACGGGCGCTGGGTGTACAATACAATCCCAGCTCGCGCAGCAAAGGACAAGGCAGATGAGCGCTACGCGAACCGTCCAAAGAACTGAACACCGCATCGTATCGCTGCGAAAGTTCGAGACTATGCAACGACTGGCAGCTCCGGAAGAAAGGTGCCAAGTCCCCACGAGAAAAGTCGGAGACGAGCTGAAGGTTCTTCACCGTGGCCAAGAAGGTCGCGCCGAATTCGACCAAATCCTCTAAATGCTGCGCGTTAGGAACGGCCATAAGCACGGACATCACGACCGGCAAACGCATACGCGTGAGCAAATGGGAGAGAGTTAAGTCGTCCGGGAAATGAAGCCGCAACGACCTAAGTTTAGGCAGGGGAATGAGAGGCGAAGCAGATGCGGGGTCCGGAAGAAACCCGCATCCGATACGATCCAATGTGAGAGCGCACAGATTGGGAAGTCGGTGGCAAAAATTCTGGTAGTCGAACCATGTAGGGTACGAGGAAGAATCTTTCCCAACAAGAACCAAATGGGTTAAAGAGCCGAAAGTAGTAGGCCATGAGAGCTGCAACGCCACGTTGACGATACGCGCAACGCGGACGTGCCGTGCGACCAGCCCATAGGCAAAACGAGCGTCGCACCGTTCCAAGGACGCGTTGTGGAGTGTGAACGTCTGCAAGCATCTGAAATCCAAGCGCCGGAAGCACTCGGATACAATATCGACCTGTCCTGGAGCAGCAGAGAAGCGAAGGTGAAAGGCGACGCAGCACATCGATATTGGTCGCAGTGCATCGAAAAGCCTGGACAACAGCGGACCGGAAACAACACCGAGTCCGACACGGACCGTGCGCACGATGGATACCGAATCCGCCACGCGACAAGCAACGCGCGCAACGCAGAGCGGATCGCCAACAGTTAAATCCGTCCACAAGGCTGAGGTATTGCGAACGAAGGACCTAAGGTACGAGCAAATCTGCGCAAATCTATCGCGAAAAGCAGCCGCCTCCCGATATTGCGAAAACGTTGAAGGCACCCCAAATGCAAACCAAAATATCGCGATCAGGAGCTCGGGGGGAAGCACACAAGACCCAGAAACACTGTACAACCTAGTTGAGTAAAGCCGAACCAAAAACTTGTTCAACGAATAACGTGCCTCGATACTGCAGTCAAACACAGCGAAGAGGACGCGAAAACATCTCCGTCGGCCATGGCGGATGGGAGAAAATACACGACGCAACTCCAAATAGCACACGTCTGAACAAACATAAGGAATAAAATTTTCAGTCAAAACTTTATCAAAGGAAGGACATCTCAAGCCGAAGGCCACTGCAACCATGTGGTCAACGATCTAGAGCAAAACTGTTAAAGTTGGAAACGAACACAAGGCACGGACGGATGCAGCAAGAAAAACACATACTTGGAATAGTACGACATGCGAATATTCGCACAACCCAGTTCCAAAACAATACATATTAAACGTAGCCACCTTCCAATCCAATCGGATAAGTGGCCCGGATTTGTTCACAGCGGCTCCTCGAACATCCGGATTCCGATAGAGAATAAACGCGGTTAACTCGCACGTAAGATTAACACAGACTTGTACTGGAATTAGCACATATCGAATACCAACGCCATCCAAACCAATCGGAAAAGTAGATCGGATTCGTACGCCACAAGAAGCCAAGGTTTTTCAACACGGGAACACCGGCATATGCCAAAGCCGTACGGTACAGACACATGGTGTGTATAGCCGTTGCCGTAAATAATCGCAAAGGCAGACTATGCCCACGGTAAAAAATCGGCGCTTCAAAAATATATTTTTCACATACCTATCAAGAGCAACCAAAGGCACGAGGTACAGCGGGAAATGGCGCATCAGTGACGAGGCGCGACGTTAGTCTCGTCCAAACAACCACGAAAAGCGTCTAAGACAATGCAAATCAAAGACTGAGACTACAAATACGAGAAAGGCGAACACACCGTCCAAACAAAATGCTTCAAGACCACTTGGAGATCACAGAGAGATCGAAAATGAACCACAAAAGCTGCAATGAGCGACGACGAGCAGCGACATTCAGACAGGACGAACGTGACCAGACAATCCGCAGAGAGTGACTCTCTGATGCACATCAAATCCTGCAAGGTCACAGAGAGGGAGAGGAGACCGGACCGGACAGACCACACAGAGTGACGAAGAACACTCTCCGATGCTACATAGAGGAGAGCCGGACCGGACACACCGCAGACAGTGACGAAGAACAGTGACTCTCTGATGCACATCAAATCCTGCAAGGTCACAGAGAGGAGGACGGTGACCGGACCGTAGGGACCGCAGAGAGTGACGAAGAACGGTGACTCTGTGATGCACATCAAATCCTGCAACGTCACAGAGAGGACGACGGTGACCGGACCGGAGGGACCGCAGAGAGTGACGAAGAACGGTGACTCTGTGATGCACATCAAATCCTGCAAGGTCACAGAGGAGGAGAGGAAGACCGGACCGGACGCACCACATGACTGTCACGTAGAGCGGTCCAGAGCTGTGACACTTTGATGCACATCAAATCCTGCACGTCACGACAAAAAAGAACGATTCCCTTCTTAAAATCAGGAATCGTAACCGCTTGAAGAAGAGGAGGTATGATTGGATCATATCGTCATGTGTCACGCAGAATAACGGACCGCGCCCCGTCACATCTGATATTGATGGTACGTTACCTCATGGTTGAACTTTTCAACCGCCACAAATTCAACCAGAACTTCAACAAAGAACAATTTGCCAATATCGACGCTTGATTAACGCGTAAATTCTGGGATAATAGAGCTTATTGGACGCAACTGAAAAGTAAAATTCAGCTGAAAAGTGAGAGCGGGAGGTCGCGCCAAATAGAGGCCCCACAACTAACTAAAAAGTCAAATTTCAGCTGTTTCCAACAAGCTCTAATTCTATCCAACAACCCCCCTTGTTAGAAACAACCGGGTTGTTAGAAATATCATTCTATCTAGCAACCCCAGTTATTTATAAACCCCGTCACAGAATGCCCCAGAATGCAGGATAATTCTAATCAGCAACCCCCGTGCTGATGTACGGGGGGTTGCTGCTATTCAGCACCCCGCAATTATGTAAGCCAAAGATAAGATTGTCGGTCCGTACGACGACCTGAAGAGGCTAAGCCAAGGGGGAACGAACCGGGATAATTATTCAGAAACCCAGGTTTCTGCGATCTTTATTTGTAGTGCCGGGTTGCAGTGAGAAACCCTCCCAATGCCGAGGAGGCTGCCGGGCCTGCCGAGCCGTCGGCTTTCGCGGCAGAATGGTACTCTCCATAATACTTATACGTACTTGCAGTACACGGAGTTGAGTGTTTATGTTGCCAATAGACACACACTATATATCCTCAAGTTCAATCACCTTGCACCCCTCTTGTGAGCCCACCAGCCGCACCTCCCATCGGGTGCGATCAGTTGCGATCACATCCCGCATGTTCAGCACGGGACTCCGGTATTATTTTCATACAGTGATCCAGGCACTTCATTGAGCATGCACATGCCCCCCCTGGGCCTCAAAATCCAATGTCTACCTGCAATTGGAGGTCGGCGGAGGGAGGCATGACAAATGACCAAATCTCGGCACACCTCGGCAGGTTCATCGGAAGTAATGCTGAATCGCATACTCCCTATCTAACCGAGGTGATCGCTTAAGGGGGTTGCTGAATAGAAAAGACTATTCAGCACCCCCCCGTACATCAGGACGGGGGGGTTGCTGATTAGAATTATCCCAGAATGCTTGCAGCAAGTGGCCGTTTCACATCCGATCAACGCCTGCCGGGGGTGATGCTAACTCCCCCACAAGCACAGTATTTTCGTGACACCGGGTGTCTCGCCGGCATTAATTTTTGGGCTCATGTGTTGCGCGCGACGTTCTGAAGACGAAAACGGAGGTTGAAACTGGGTTTCGGCTCAGCTGGCGGGCATTTGTATACGATGCCGGACATGCCGGTAATCGGCATTACTTGGCAGATGTCCCGAGCACAAATCCAACAACTTTTTAGCAGCGCTGTGCTGTGGAAAGAACACAAGTCCCATTTCAACGTGGCAGCGCCGAGTATAGATACATGCTCGAGGGTCCAGGACGCCCGACTGCGAAGTTGAAATATAGTGCCGCACGCGCGGCAGGTCGGCCCGCGTTGATTTCACACTCAGGCCGGTCGAGCCCGAGTTTTGTGACAAAAGCTATAAATACGGAAGGGTTGCTGGATAGAAAAATTAGTTCTAACAACCCCGTTGTTTCTAACAAGGGGGGTTGTTAGATAGAATTATCCTAAATTCTGCTCATTTTGGCCAGCAGCTGTCTCAGTTCAACTGCAGCCTTTCAACCGGCCATGAACCGGATTAAACTATTCTCGGTAATTGTGTACCTCCGGTCCTCCGTGGCGCATTGATCTGGTCGGACCCACCATCAGGCTTTAGCGCTGCACGCGTCCGGTTCTTCGCATCTGCTGACCTCATTCTCGGAAGATGATAAAAACCCCACTGTTTCGTGAGTTCCGCCTCCTCCCCGCAAATGTTCTCCCTGAGGCAGATCCTCCACAGTGCCCTGTGGCTCGGGCTCGCCGTAGCGCACCACGGGAAGCCTCACGAGTCAGCCAAACACCACATCCTCGTCGGAAACTTTGGCACGGTGTACAATGTCACCGCCATGCTTGACGGGACGCAGGATGTCGGCGCGGGCTTTCTGTACACTCTTGAGATCGACGCGGACGCGGGGTCATTGACGCTCACGCACACCACCCCGGCTGCAGCAGCTCATCCCTGGCTCTCCATCAACGTATGTCCACACGCCTCCCCGATGATCCGTCCCCACCTCGCATTCGTCCTAATTTTATCTGCTTCCTTCTTTTTCGTGCAGCGCAAAGCTGGCGCCGTGTACGGCTCCGGCTGGTCCCCGCCCGACAATGGCCAGCGCACATTCAGCTCGTACAAGATCGAACCCGACTTCTCCGTGTCTCTAATTAACACGGTCACGTCGTGCGGGACGAAGCCGATCGCGAATGACTTCATCGAAGAGGCTGGGGAGCACGGTGTGTTTTACGGGCTCGACTTTGTCACGCCGTGCGGCGAGGTCTGGGATGTCGACGAGAGTGGCGCGCTCACGACGAAGATCCAGGCGCTCGAGTTTGCGAATGGGTCGACTCTGCACGGGTTCGCGACGACCCCGGATTTGAAGTACATGTACCTCGCTGTACGTGTTCCTGATTTCTCCCTTGCGCTTTCTGTGAATTAACACCCTGCGAATTTTTCAACGATTCACAGAACCTCGGTCTGAACACGATCCACTCATATGCCCTGCACCTCGGCAACGGCACCGTCACCGCGCTCGGTGACTTTGCGCCCAGTGAACTCGGTGCAGGCCCGCGGCATGCGGCCATTACGCCAAACGGCGCGTACCTGTACCTCATTGACGAAGAAGGCCTCCGCGTTGACCAATTCACGATTGACCCCGCCGCCGGGTCGCTCACCTACAACATATCTCTCGCTGTAACACCCTTCGGTGCGTCTCTCCAAAGCGCGAAATTTCCAACGGAACCTTGCTTAGTTTGGATTTAGGTTTGACCCCCGCGAACGCGTCCCTCTACTGGGGTGACGAGATCGTCATCTCCTCCTCTGGCAACACGCTCTATGCCAGCACGCGCTCGCGCGGCGCCGACTTCCCCGGCTACATCTCTGGCTGGGCACTCAACCCCGATGGCTCGCTCGTCGATGCCGCGGGGCTCTTCACGCTCCCAACGCCGGAGGCGGGCGGGACGAGTAACATCCTCAGCGTGTCGCCATGGGCGGACGAGAGCAAGGATATGCTCATTTTGACCGACCAGGACATGGATTTCGTGGCGCTGTATGAGTTGAAGGGGGTGGAGCTTGTGTTATTGGATCGTGTTAAGTCAGTTCTCTTCGAATTCTCGTTTTATTTTATTTCCAGCTTGGGGCTGACGCGTTTACTACAGTATAACCGGGACAAATTGCTGTTCGGGATCGGTGTGGTTGGATTAGTCGACATGATGATAAAGAGACGACTTCGAGGGCGGTGTTTCAGCCCTTCCTCGACACGTTCTACATTGGATGATCATAAAAATGAATTACGAGTTGATAAAGCTTGGCGTCTTAAACTTCGAATCGTTGCCGGTGCTAAATATTTGACCTCAATTTTATTCCGAGAAATTAGAAAATTAGAACCGAGGAGTCGAAACTGCAGTACGTACTACGCACCGTCACTGTGATACCAAGGTCTCCCAAATTAAGCTGCAGCTACAGAGGGAATTGTGTGAAACGCAAACATTATCAGCTTCCTCGCCTGTACTTACTTGAATTCCTGCTCTACAATTTTAAGTGAATCCCGCATCACATTTCTGGACTCATGTTGATAATTTGGAAGTGATTGCAACCTGTAAGACCTGTGGGGTCCCTGAAACGTTAGAGCACATAAGTAGCAATGGAGTGTGATACCTCCGGAGCCAAGGTGATTTGGCAACTGACCGAGACACTCTTGGACTGTGAAATATTCCCAATGGCCTACACTTAGCTGGGGCCTAATTTTAGGCTGTAACCTCGTGAGACTCAAACATTTGAATGGGAAAACAATTCCTGAGATGGGTAGACTGTTTGCCATCCTAGTGTCTACTTCCTGGCACACAATTTGGAATATCCGAAATGACAAAGTGCTAAACAGAAGGATAGGAGATGTTGAAATTCACAATAGATGGCTGAGGTCTATGAATTCTGCCCTTGGACGAGATCACATTCTTACAAGTAAACTCAAGTTCAACAACCTTGCACTTAATAAGAATCTCGTCCTACGAACATGGAGTAGTCTACTAACGGATGAAGATCAGCTGCCGGATGACTGGACATACACAGAGGGGGGTTTTAGTGGGTATACAGCCATTGGGAACGAATGATTCGAAGAATGGAATAGGACAACTTTACGGAGGCTGGAGTCCCACACTGTGATATTAGACCCAGCGAATGACTTTGGAATGCTTCTGCAGACTGAATCTCATTATACCAAACACTCCAAAAAAAAATCCCGCATCGCGATATGATCCAATCACATCACTCCGCCGGCGAGCCACACTGCTGTGGCAGTGCTCCAATGCTCCTCCTCATCCACAACGACTGCTCTCATTGTATTGAAGCGCATCACTTACCGCGCCGCTGGACCGTCTGGCGTGATAGGCTGGATCATCCACAAACCAACCTCAAACGACAAATCGCACATCGATATCTGCCGCGCCTGGTCCCGTTGTCCAAATTCCCTTCAGCCCATCATGATGCCGTCGCTCCTCGATCTTCCAAATGAGCTGCTCGCGGAAATTGTGAAGCACTACCCCCCGCAGTATGCGCACGACGTCGATGCTCTCGTCCACGGAGTGCGAAGCCGACAGTTTTCCGGTGACAACGCCACGGTACTGCGAGCGTTGTCACAGAGCTGTCGCAGGCTGCGCGGCGTATCCCTGCCTGCCTTGTGGGCTTGCATCTATGCGGGCTCTCCGTGTATCCAAGGATCCTCGTACGAAAGGGGCAGGAAACTACTGGAACGTCGCATGAGGGGCATTAGAAAAACGACCTACGTCGTGCCTTACATCCAGTACGTGCACAGCCATTACACCCCTGGAAGAGCATTAAACACCTCTACGCCCAGAGCCCTGTGCGTCAACCTTGACGAGTGCAGTATGGAGTACTGCACGCCGCCTATATCTCAATTTATCCGTGTACTCCGGCTATTGTCGAACCTGCGAACTCTCACCATCTTTGGCGTCCCAGAACCGATGCGATCCATTCTCAGCACATCCTGCCGGGATTTTTCGTTTCCTTCCATCGTAACACTGGCCATCCCTGACGATATGGCACCGATCCTCCACTGTTTTCCGAACCTTCAGACCTTGACGAACGTCCGTGATAACCGCATGCACTTCGGTGACGGAAGAGCGCTCATCCGAGCCGCAGCCCGTTGCACCCAACTACATACTATCAATAATCTAATCCCGTTCTTCAATATGGGCGAGTGTGGGTGAATTGTCAATCACTCAATCTATCTATCACTCAACCCTTATACAGGTCTCCGCAGAACAGTGCCGAATGTACGAAGTCTTTTAGTCTGTATGGAGCGGGATTCCATTGTGTTGACGGTTCGTGATAGCAAAATACTTCCGCCGTCACTGATGCACTTTTCGTTTCTCAAAGATCATCTTCAAACACTCGATTCGTTCCCTCGAAGGCATGAAGAACCTGTCCGAGCTTCGTATACAGCTACCGTGGCACAGTGCTGTCGCGGACGTGGACGAACCGGGTCGCCTAAGAAAAGTCATCGTCGACACTGGGAAGGAGACTCTACGAACCTCACAGGCCTTCGGAACTAAAGAGCTTCGCTTCGAGAAAATAGATTCGGACCGAAACAAAGTCGACCATGTCACCCGGTTCACTCTCACGGGAGGCGAGTGGACCACCGTTGCGTATATCCCCGATCGGTTCTCCAATTAACAAGGTCTTACGACCACGCCGGCGGACCCGTTTTTTGACTTATCTGTTCCTAGCCCCACATTTTGGTTGCTGCAACTCCCCCCCCCCAACGTCGTGTGAATTTACGGCGCATATTCTCCGAATCCTGTCGCCTTCCTGCACAAAGGATTTCACCTCGCGGTATCGGCGAATCTTCCACATATCCAAGCGACGTTTCCCTCATGACGCAAGTGCTTAATAGAATGTATTTTGTGGCGACCCTACCAGTACTTGCTTGGAATCAAGTTCCGTTCCATTGCTCAGAGATCTTGCACTCGAAACGTCTTTCCCAAACCAGATAACAAGATTCTCCTGCTTCAGGAGATGCGCATTTGGGGGAAAGAGGATGCTTGTAGTGGACAGAGCCAAGGAAAGTCCTGCATTGGCGTCATAGCTCAGTTGGGAGAGCAGCAGACTGAAGTGAAAGGAATCGATGGGATTTATCTGAAGGTCCCGTGTTCAAGCCACGGTGATGCCATTGTTTTTGCAGAGTAACATACATCTCACCGCAACCGGCGTCGCTCAGAAAGCCGTTGTCAGTTCACCTTTGAACTTATGTAAGTAGTTCTAGGTGTTTCGAGAAACACTGAGATACTGCACCTGTCAGTGTGAGGGAGTCTCAAGAGCAGCCAGAATGGTTCACAATGCCGGGATGACTTCCTCCGGTCGCTCGCCATTTTGTTCCAAAGCAGTAGACAGGGATCGTATCGTCACTCGTGTGGCGTGAAGCTTTCCGGACCGCGAGTGATTAAGTACGGACTGTGCAGTGCCCGCTGTACAAATTGAACGCTTTACCCAAATCGACAAATCACGACAACAACGCGTTGATCGTGGTCTCGTGACCGCGACACACGTTGTCATCTCCCACCACCTTTCCCTGAAACCGTTCGCCACAGATGTCGAGCCCGCGCAAAGAAGGTACTGTACCCCGGTGCCTCTTTTTTCATCCCGACTCCAATGCTGTTCACTAGGCCTGGCGTACGATCCGGACCAAGATGCGGAAGTGAAGCGTGCGCTCCGCCGCAAATATCGCGAGCTCCACAAGACTATAGGTGACTTGCTACCTGGAAAGGCAAACACGGATCTTATGGGATATGTTTTTCCAGATGATAGACAAGCGGACTATACCGCGGAAGAACTGCAGAATCAAGTCGCGCGCGCGAATGAGCTGTTTGAAGATGGTGCTTCCTCCCTGCCTCATTTCTACTATAGAGCCTTTTGCTGATGATGGCATGAAGTCAAAAACACGGGTGAAGCGACACTCGACTCGGCCTTCCTCGTCAAGACGGTCAACCTCAACATCCAGAAGGCGCGCGGGCTCAAGTTCGGCACGGGCGCGTTCAGCATCGAGGAGTTCGTGACGAAGCTCGTGGGGTTCATGGGCGGGTATCGGCCGCCAGAGGACCTCGCGGAGGCCGAGGAGGAGGAAGAGGAGGATGACTCGCCGCTTGAGTGGGCGAAGGTGGGGCGCCGCGCGATGGCGAAGAGTCGGCGCGTGCCAGCGATGGGCTTCATGTGCGTGTTTTCTGCCTGCCATCTTACATCTTCCTGACGACTCTGTGGCTAGGAATGGTCCCCTGTCGATCGAGGCGAAGCAGCGCGCGCCGACGCAAAAGCGCGCGAAATTCGAGAAGAACAAGAACGACCAGACGCGGCCGCAGGAGATTAGGGAGGAGGACATCGCGCGGTCAGAGAACGAGACGACGAAGAATGTCGCTGTGGTCAGTCCTTCTCGCGCTCCGCTATCAAATCCTCCCCCCACTCACTCAATTGCGCGAACTCTAGGTCGCGAACGCCCTGGAGCAGGTCGAAAAGATCAATTTGTTCAGGGCGGTGATCAACCCGGAGAGCTTCGCGCAGTCCGTGGAGAACATCTTCTATCTCTCCTTTCTCATCCGCGACGCGAAAGTCGCGTTCGAGATCAGCGAGGACGCTGAACCAGTCATCTGTACGTCTTTTGCGTTGCGTGATCCGACTGCTTTCAGTTATTCATCGCGCTCCTTCAGTCGCGTGTCAAGAGCCCTCAGACGAAGACCGGGAGGCCGCGGGCGGTGTGCTGCTGAAGCAGCAGCTCATCTTCGAGTTTGATATGGCTACCTGGAAGGTTCGCATAATTTTTTATCTCTCTCTGGCAGGCGTTCTGATTTCTTCTGACAGCGCGCCATCGAGGTGTTCAAGATCACGGAGTCATTCATCCCGACGCGTCCGCGGGCGAAGACGAGGTTGGGAAACCAGTGGTACGGCTAGAAGTCGCTTTTTTTTACTTACAGGAATTGTACCGCCATGTTGTACAATAGGCACCGCTGCCGATTTGGGTGGTGTAATTGCTGGCGATTTGGGTTCTACAGCTATTGGTTGTGTCCGAGGTGCCTTTTTTTTTCCAGCACAGTGCATAAACGAACATGGCTGCCTGCCAGCGTGGCCTTGCACCGCCCATTGCAAGATGGCATTCCGTACTCATCACAGCATTTTTGACATAAACCAGCCACCAACCTCCAGTTGCAAATTCAAGATCTCTTTTGTGCTTGGTTGTTGCGACATATGAGACGCCTTCTCGACGCAAAGACTCGCGTCATCCGTCCTCGATTCGCAGCCGGCTTGCTAATCCCAAGGATTTCAATTTCCCAGGATTTGTGACTTCGGGTGCGTCCGGTTTACAATGTTCCATGACTTGAACTTGAAGCTCTTGGCGCCATGGCCTACCGTTTAGAACGTTCGTGACACTTTTGTTAGGCTTGTGCGCCCACGAGACTTGAGGTGCGTTGTATTTTGTTTCATCCCCACTATCCATCTTGCACGTCTTGTTGGTTTTCTTTATGATAAAGCTTCTTGACAGGATCATTAAGATACTACCTTAAACAATGGACGCACCACAGAAAGCCAGCGCGCGCTCGATGTGATTCCCGAATCGTCGGATAGTTTGCTGACAGCAAGTTCTTCGGCGTGCGGCGTCCTCGTTTACCAACGATCCTAGTAAGCTGACATGCTAGACTCGGCAAGCAGGCGGGCAGACTCGGTCGACTGTAATCCATTACCAACCTGGCCTAATGCCTCCCTACAGTCGGGGCCATCGTATTAAAGCCTCCTCTCCCGCTCTCCGACTAACTTCAACCCCATCATGATTCTCTCACACCTCCTCCAACTTTATGGCATCCTCTGCTCATTCGTCCTAACCACCTCCGGCGCGCGCTACCCGTCCTTCGGGACGCTCCAAACAAGCGTCTCCGCAGGGGTCATGGACGTCGTGATCAACAACACCTTCTCCGAAATCAACATATTCGACTTCCACGTCATGGCCGACCTCGCGAATCTTCTCGAGCTCCTGCAATCCAACGGCACCGACTCGGATGTCCATGTCGTCGTCTTCTCGAGTGCCAATCCCGAGTTTTTCATCGCACATATCGACATAAACCTCTTCCTCCCGGGATTTAGTGCGTCGTTTCTGGCTAGTGTTGAGCTATATGAGGATAGACTGACTATAAGCAGAGTCCCCGCTCCCCCAATTCGATCCATTCAACCCAGACATGATATTCCCTGACGCGCTGATGTGGAATATCACCCAACTCCCGCAAGCGACCATAGCAGTCATCGAAGGCGTGGGTAGTTTCACAAATTCTGCTTCGACCCAGACCCTCACTGACAGCCTTCAGCGTGCGCGGGGCATCGGGAACGAATTCCTCATGGCATGCGACATGCGCTTCGCGCTCGATTCCCCGAACGTGCTCGTCGGGCAGCTAGAAAACTCCCTCGGTGCCGTCCCAGGCGCAGGCGGCGCGCTCTACCTCACGAATCTCATCGGCCGCGGGCGCACCTTTGAATACGTCTTGTCTTCCGCAGACGTCGACGCTGCTACCGCAGCCAGGCTCGGATGGGTCAACGCCGCGTTCGACACCTCCAGCAAGCTCCACGGCTATGTGCGGACGCTGGCAGAGCGCATCGCGCTGTTCCCTCTTGCAGGGATCGCGGGGACGAAGCAGGGCGTAAACGCTGTGAGCCGTCCGCCACGGGATGTCTTCGTGCGCGACTCGCAGAACGTCATCTTGAGCCTGGAAGCGCTGCCCGAGACATGGGAGCTGAATGACAAAGTTTTCGCGGCGACGAACAACCAGAGTAATGGGCCGTTTGAGCTGAATTGGGCGGAGGCTGTCCTTGCGCTTTACAAATAGAATTTAGACTGTAGAACTCGAATTGGAATATTCCTGCCTCCCAGCAGCTCGGTATGTTCTTGCGCACAAGTAATGTCCACAAAGGCACCGGCGCGCCTGTGCAGACTCGGAATACTGGTGGTAATCGGAGTTAGCCCCCTTCGCCTGGATACTACGAGACGAACGAGCGGTCGAGCGAAAGACCCAGCGTCGACCAATGTCCGGTGCTCATTCCCCAGCACGGACGGAACCCGCTTTTTGACCATATTTCAGGGAGGACCTGCGTGCTCTTGAGCCTTGTTCTAAGTAGAGGGGATCCCGGCGTACATCGGAGCTCCAGCCTGATTTTCGGGTGTGTGTACACGACTTTTTGAAAATTATTCGACACAGTCATGGTTTCCAGTGCACTACATGTTAGCTTACCGCGAGGTTCCGTCTTCAATGCCGTCTCCCTTCTTGGAGGTGTTATTATGGGCTAATGGGACCGGGTGTTGTGAACCGCGGTCTGACAAGGGGTTTCGACTTCAGGTACAGTATTTCGAGGGGAATGTCCGAACCACTGCCACATTCCTCCTTCTCTCCCGGAATGAGTGCCCCCGTTTCGAGCTGCATCAACTGCCCAAAGAGAACATAATGTCACTTGGATTTCTGGACAGCGGCTTCGGCAATGGCTGTCTTTGTATGACGAATGTCGTTCCAAAAATGCCTTTCTCTCGCCGAACCCGGCAGGACCCCTACGCCTGCGTCCAAATTAGGAAGTTTTGGTTGAAATCCACCCGACATTCCCAGCCTCCGATTGGTTCTGGCTCTAAACACTTTAGAGTCATGACATCCGCGAGGAACGAACAAATGAACTATCTGGAGCGACGCAAACCCTTCTTCAAGAAATGTTATAGTTACACACAAGACCTTCTCCTAGCAGTACGTCTCTGGAGTATTCTGTTCAACCCATTGGAAGATCTGCCCCGTAGCGAAAGACAGAGGTGTAGTGGTAGTTGGTGTTGGCATGAGTACCCATCCGTCCTCTGTTTTTTCGGGAGACGGGGATCGGGAGCAAGGGGGTGATGCGAGCTGGTTACTCCACCAGTCCTCTTCGGACAGCTGTACACGATCCGCAGGTTCCGTTTCTGAATCAGTGCAGAACCCCTTTTCGTAGACCCTCCGTACATGTTCGGCTGGTTCAGGGATATCGACAAAGCGAGAGGGGATGGCGATCCGGGTGAAGGCAAGATCATATCGTTCCATGGCCTGCACTACGGCATAGTCTCCAATTTTGAATAGTTTGGCGTCAACCTCCCATCGCCCTGCCAAGCTGTGGGTAGCACGCAATACATCGCCTATCCTTACTCGTTGGCTGGGTGTGTTGGTTACGGTGAAGAGAAGATCCTTTGGGTTTGCGAGACGGGGCTCGATGCGGACTGTAATAGGAGGGACCATATAGTCTTCCTCATAAACATCCGACTTTTTGAGCAGTGCCACGGGAACAGTGCGATAAGGGCTGATGTATCGATAGATGGGGCAAGGGGGAGGTAACGTCCGCCTGGGAATGAAGGGTAAGAATTCCCCAGATGGAGGATTGCCGTTGTGGGAAGCTCGGTTAGCCGGGGGTGGGAAGGAGAGCATGGAGTCGATAGTCTGCAACGTGTCACTGGGAGATGCCATGGGGCGAGAAGATGGAGTTGTAGTCATATATTTGGGCCGAAGCATAATAATTTCCTTTTGGGCGATTTTTACATACTAAAAGAAACGACCATTTGTCGAATGCAAAGAAGCCGCCTTCGTGGGTCGGTGACAGCCCCTTTTCAGTTACTGGATGAACCCAGGTCCTCTGGGAGTATAGCGGGATCGTAGGGGTTTCCATAGGCAGTGATTCCAGGAGGTCAAGGGGGACCGCAAGGATTGCAGTGATTTTGTGGTCTACGAGTACTTGCAGTCCGTGTTTACGAATGCATTCTTCGACCAACCAAGATCCGCCGAGTTCACCGAACAGTCTTATGGTGTCTGAATCCTGTATTTTTCGCCCTTTGGATTTACATAAGGACAGAGAATAGTGGGAATGCAACAGTCGGGCAGCGGCGACGTGCGAGGCTATGGTGTCTTCTGGCTGCAGGGTTTGGGGCAAAAACACCTGGGCTTTCTGGGTTCGGACGGTGACAGTCGGGTAGCGTGGCTTGTAAGCGGATATGTACTAGTGGTATTCTTTGCCGCTGTGATATAGGTTAGGTCTATCCCACAGCACAGGGGTCGGCCCACATTTCAACTTTTTCTAGTTCATCAAAATTGGCTGAACCGTGGGAAGAATGGCTCAAATGCTTTCTGAATGTTCATAATGTGTTCTTAAAACTTCATTGTATGCTGGAAGTTCTTAAAATTATTTAAATACTGTTTATATTTTTGTCCGGAGACCTCAGAGGGAGTTCATGGTATGTGGTTGAAAACTACATGTTCTGTGAAAATTCGACCAGTACCCTTTCGCGTTGCCATAAAATATTACCTGACTACTCCGAATCGTCCAGAATCACGAAATCACCGGTCTGACCGTTGAATCCATTCGAGCTCCAAGGGCCTCGTCGGATTTCGAGGTCAATAATCTCATCTCCTAGTCGTCCTCTTTCCGGCCTGGCTGATCACATTCCTTGCCTAGTCGCAAACGCTCGCAGCATTCAAACACCCCAACGTTCCCAACGTCCCCTTCCATTCCGAATACAATTAGGTCGTTCACATTTTTCTTCAAGTTGTTGCGAGTTTCTGACCTACCCTACAGAACGACGTAAATCTCAAGCCCCGGCGCTCGTTCATTCCTTCTCGAACTGACAAAGTACGCCGTTTAACTTCTGGCTACCTTGCGTGAACTTACCTTCAACTCCCCAGTTCATTCATTTCACCCCCGCTCATCCGGATTCCTACAGTCCCAATTCAAGTAGTTACTGCATTCAGTTCAATCCCGTTCGGGCCCACTGACTTGAATTCCGATTCGCAGTATTCAATCTAGAATTGCGCGCTATACAGCAGTTTGCATAATTTCGTGAAATTCCCAAATTCTTGCGCGCTGTCATGTGTACATTCACACGGTCCCAGAGAGCGTTCTACAAGCTTCAAGGCATGTTTGGAGGATAATATGGGATTAGTTTGCTCACGGGCAGCTTGATGAAGGACCGGGAAGGCTTGTGGATGTCGGTTGATCGACTTCGGCAAACGCCGAGAGTGCGGCATCGAGCCGGCATCCATGTTCAGGCGCTTTGAGAGACATCTGAGTGCAATAGGGTGTCTCTCAAAGCAAAACCAGGTCTGCGGCATGGTGCCTTGCTGAGCTGCAGTTCATTCATCCCGGCACGTGACAGCGCGCAAGAATTTGGGAATTTCACGAAATTATGCAAACTGCTGTAAGGTAGTGAGTCTTCACTTACTCCAAGGTCCTTGCGTACTAATCTCATTTTTGCGTTAGCGTTCAAACCCAAAACCCAGCTCACCACGACTTGACTTTGGACGCCCTCGTCCGAATCCGCATCCCCGAGTCCAATTCTTTCTTCTTCCTTTATTTTTCTCCGTTCACTAACTGAATCCTCACAGATTCCGTTCCAAACGAGTGTATTCACATTTTGTACAGACTACAGATTTGTAGTTACAGCTATTTGCAGAACATAAGGCGCGCACAGTTTTTTCCGCTTTTGGACGGTTTTTGTCAGCATTTCTCACTTTCCTTCCAGCTGCCTCACTTTTGAGCAGAACACCCTAAAAACATGTGCATTCGATTTCTACGCTTGAACTACAGTGCGTAGAGTAGTCAATATATATTTTTGGCGCCTCAACTACGGTCTGGTTGGAATTGCGCTTTTTTACGATAATATCCGGCCAGCATGAGGATGTATGCTCCGGACAACGTATAAATTTGATACAAGAGACATGCATATGTACCACTGTGCGTGGCATAATTTTCGTACAAGCAAACAAGCAGGATCTTGAAGAATAACGGGTTGAGTGATGGCTTGGCACTCAAATAACCGTCTGAATGTACTACACCTTGCAGCAATGGAACGGGCAACGAGTTCGCCGATGATGCCGCAAAAGCTGCAACACTCCTCCCACCCTCGGCTCAGCTCCCCATTTCACTCACCTCGTGCCGCCGCCGGATTGACACGGTGATAAGCCGTGTATCGGGTTTAGGCCTGTTTCACGCGTTTTTCGCGTTTTCTGTTCTTTTTAACGCGCGTCTCAAGCATAATATCATATCTGATATTATGCTTTGAGCCTACTCTTAATGGGGACTATAATAAGTCCACCCGCAGGGGCTATTCAGAAAGATCATACTGAATTAGCGCTGTTGTACGGGTTACAATTAAAACTGGGTTAACTTACAGACGCTCAGGTTGTACAAGAGAGCTCCCTTATTCATAACGTACCTAGTGGGCATCTGGGGGATTTATCGGTTATGTCCTGAGGACGCCGGACGCTTGATTGAAGCCTTTGTTTACATCTCTTTGCATCGAAATGGGATACGCGATGGACCACGTGACCGGCTCAGTACTTGCCGAGATCATGTTCCGAATAGGCCGATACGGATTTATCCGGACATGATCACATCAAATCGCGATCGACTCTCAAAACGGGGAGATTAAGGTTCCAATCCAGGAACTTGGTCTTCCAAGCTCTTCACAAGGGAGTGCGGGGTACTCAGTGGAAGCTACGAACATGTAGAATCCATTTCTGAGTATCTTATTCACGGGCACGGCCCTATTCAGAACCTAGGGACTAATCTCGACTTCCAGCACCACACGAAGTCCGAGATAAGTCCCAAGGCAACTAATGGACATTCAGGAGTTTCATTAATCTTTCTTATTTCAACTGTAACTGCTTGGCTACTGATATGACTCGTTTTTCTATTCATTTTAAACACATGTATACCCGATCGTCTGTCACACCCCTACTCCGTTTATCCGCAATCTTGTAATTCTCTCTGTGTAAGCGTTATAGTGTACAGTATAAAATAGCGAGAGCACTGGCATGTACGGTACGGAATCCCACCCCGGTTATTGAGGCGCCACCCAGTTACGGCCCTCCTTAACGCACGGTTCGGATCTGGACTTGTCACTCAGGGCTACTCTATTCAGAATAGTGCCGTTCCAAGTTATAATATAAATCTCTGCACGCCCCTGGCGATACTCCTGGACTCCTGACTGATTGTGAATTGTATTGAACCTGTGGCTTGTGAATTGGCTTGTGGTATAGCCTTTGATTTGGGATTTGGCTTGTGGTATAGCCTTTGGAATTGTGACCGGCTTGTTGTATAGCCTTGGGACTTGGAATCGTTACAGGCTTGTTGCATAGCCTTGGACTGGATACGTTTGGGATTTTTGGCATATAGCTTTGGACGCTTTACAATCCACTTTGCGAATAGGGTGCTATAACTTTGGTTACCAAGCCTTACTTCACTCAGATCACACGCGCGCTGCACACGTCTAAAACAGCAACCCCTTAATTACCTGCTCCCCTCATTACAATACGAACTCGGCGGTAGAAGTAGTAAAGTGTTTAGGATTAGGTTGTTTGTTGTGGATTAGATTAAAGATTCAACTTTGTTGTATCTTTGTCTTCATTCATATCTAAACCGTCGAATCTTGATTCCATCCGCTTCTCCTGTGCAACCCTTTCACCGGACTCAGCGTAGTATGTGTATTCTTTATCTTCTTTGCTCTTCTGTCCCACTGAACACTTATCGCAGCTACTAGCGCTAGTCCTCTTGCCTTTGTGCTGTTGGCGCAACCGGGCGTGTGTACATGCCACCCTGAGCGTAATTTCCGTAAGTCCTGCTTTTACTTCTTTCCTCTTCTCATTGCTCATGCTTTCCTTAGAACACGCATCCGATGGTGAACACTCAGCGGCGTGGTTCCGCATCCCCCGTGCGTTGCACAGTTTATCTATCATTGGCTTTACTGACCTTAATTTTAGACCTGGGACAATACCGTGAAGTTTTTGGACTGTAATAGATAAAGAGTTCATGTTTATGTTCGTAGAACTACACGTTTAGAATCACAATCTCAGAGGGGGTTTTTTTTCTTTCGAAGTACCGCATGCCTGCCCAATGTGTCATGTTTCATTAACGATCTGTATCGACTGAGTGGTGTAATGGTTACATTGTCGCCAAAGATTGTAATCTCGTCTGAATCTTTTATGGTGATGTTGTGGTTCAAATCCCACCTCAGTCATGTCTCGCATTGAAACGATTAACATTTTTTATGTAGATATCTGATGTTTCTTGGTTTTTGTCTCGTCTACAGTACCAAGGGTTCTTATATATTGTGTTTGCGTTGTGTATCTACTCCTGCCAATTAATTGTTCATTACTTTTTCTAGTATAGTAGGAGTAGTAGTTCGATAAATTGAAGCTAAGTCTCATTATTGACTGAGTGGTGTTTCAATGCGGCATCTCAAAGGTTTTTATTTTTTCGTTTTAGACTGCTATGAGGTAGAGTCGCTGTATGTAACGACTGAGTGGTGTAGCAGTAACACTGTTGCTCTGAATTGTGGTACATTACACAATACGATTCAGCAACCGACGTGGGTTCGACTCCCACCTCAGCCGTAAGTACATGGCGCCTTGGTTTTTAATTGAAGCAATTAAACATGTCTTATTTTTTCTAGAGTGCTAAACAGATTGTGAGCGTAAAGCAACTGAGCGGTCTATATATTTAGCGGCTGAATGGTGTAATCGTAACGCCTCTGCTCCTTCTCGTTGTGCAGTACATTATTCAGATGATGCGGGTTCGCCTCTTGTCTCAGCCATAAAATGTGAAGCGCATTTTTTTTTGTTTTCTGTTGCTTTGGTCAATCGTCAGGGCGGTAGTTTGTTGGGCCGGGTACGACGTAGCATAACAGTGTCTTTGTGATTATGACTTTTGTGAACAGAAAATTGTGAAATATATATATATATATATATCAGGAGCCGGGGATGCCCACTACCTACAATTGGGGGTGCCCATGTACCCTGTAAATAATAGAGCTAGGTGGGCGTCCCCACACCACCGTCGTCGGGGGCCCCCGTTTGGTGCATGTAAATCATCCCAGCTGTGGGGGCACCCAGCCATATCTGGGGACGCCCATGCTGGACTGGGGATGCCCAAGCTTCAGAAGCCTGAATTCTGGGGACGCCCCCGTACAGATCCGGGCACACCCAGGTATCGGCGCGGGGACACCCATATGACATATGGACACACGGTGGGGGCACCCAACAATAGACCTGGGGATACCCGCTGTTAGTCCTGGGAAGGCCCATATTATCTCTGGGGCTGCCCTGATAGTCGCGATTGGGGAGCCCCAGCAGAGGAATTTTGAGCACATCTTTAGGAGATGTTGGGGTAGGTGTAGACTCCAGCTATGATCATTATATGTTTAACTTCGCTATGAGCCTAAACTATGTTATACTAGTATGTATAGCTAATCACTCACTGCTATACGAGTATAGCTAGCTGACTAGCACTCCAGGACAAGATATTAAGATATGATGAAATTCATCTTCTGTACCTGTCTGGAGCAAATGCTGATATTATCAATTTTGTCTTCCGATATGTGCAGTGAAGTCCGTTCCAATATCACAGCAGTGAGCGCTCCTGTAACAGATTTCTTGCATTATAGAAATGAGTCCTGATATAATAAAAGTCTTGTTCCGCTGTGCGGAGGTGCATATATAATGCTGCTAACTAACCAACCATGCAGAAGTATAGCTGATATTATTGGGACAAGGCGTCTCAAACAATGATTTTTTTTCCCACTCTGTGGGACTATATATATATATATATACTGCAGGTCAAAGAGTGCAGAAACGAATGCTGCCAGCCAATCGACTGTGCAGAATGGATAGCTGATATCATGAAATTTTTCTTCCGCTGCGCAGAGCTATATAGATATACTGCTGCTCAGAGAGCCCAGACACCAATCCTGGCCCCAACCAATCGTGCACAGATATAGCTGATATCATGAAATTTTTCTTCCGCTGCGCGGGGCTGGATTGAGGGTGCGCAAGCGCGCCAAATACCGGGGCTAGCGCCCCGGAAAGAGGTGTGACGCGTGACATTTTTGGGCCTACCCATACCACAAGAAAGCCAGCATCTGGGAGCCCCCAAGGACCCAAAAAGCATAAAGGGTGGGAACGCCCACCCGTAGACGCCTGGGGGCGCTCCCCACTATTTGGGACCCTCTTGGGCTTTTGATTCACCAATGCATATATAACCCTAGAGGGTACTGGTTGGGGGCTGCCCGAAGTGCCGCCCAAGACAAAGACCCCCAAAGAACCCGATTCAAAGACGAAAGATGTGTTCCAAAGACAAAGATACTCAAAGACGGCTCTCAAAGATGTAAGACGCCAAAGACAAATGTGTAGTTTTACTGATGTATCTCGTGGTCCAAGAAACTCGGCACGTTGCCACGTTCAACTCACATGGCCTGTCCAAATAATTTTACTGCAGTACTTCACATCTGCTGCTATGTAATTGGCTGCTACCCATTTTTACTGGCTCTGGATTGCTCTGACACTTCCGCGCCCAGACTGCAGCCGACGGCGCTACTCTAAACACTACATCCCCGTCTTGGATCATCAGTTGGATCTCTCCCCCTGGTTGGCTCCTCCAAGTTCACCCAAATTTCGCTCGTCGGGCTGGATCCCCTGCCTCCTGATTTCGTTCAATGCGGCTCGAAATGCACAGTATACGCTATTCTGGATCATACCAGGCTTCTCGTTGATCCCACATTTCGGTTCAACTCCTTCGGTGATATCCAATCTAAAATGCTGGCGCACACCTTTTTTATACGGCTGCTAACGATTTCAGGTCGTCCATCACCGCCTCACATTAAGTCGTCAAGATTGTTTGACAACACTGTGATTTCATAGTCATTTTGCTGCCCAAGGAGCGAACTCGGGATCCGGATGGGCTGGTGGGTAATTCGTGGTTACCAGAGAGTTAACATTGCCTCTGCCAGATCACGCTGTACATGTACATTCCTTCACATCTGTCCGAGAGTCCACAATAAATTGGTTCAAATATGCTAGCCCCCAATCCTCTCTAAGTTCCCTTTTTCGGGGCCGTTTCGCTTCAATCCCTGGGGTTGTGCCCGTGTCCGGACTTCGAAGCTGCCGGAGCGAAGCGGCGGCATGTCTTGTAGTACAGTAAGTATGGGGACGATCGCGGGGGGCTGTGCCGGCTTAGTCAGGAGTCCCACACTCCGTGGTTAAAGCATTTCCTTCAGCGGTGGTATACGAAAATTCGGAGGTTCGAATGTTTCCCTCTGATACTGTTAACAGCGGGGGCGGAAAGACGACTTATGTCGACTGTTCCAAACTACTAACGCTACACCCAAAAAAAAGAAAAAAAAAAAAAAAAAAAGGTGAACTCGTCGTGCTCGCGCACCACGCCCGATGGTTTAGCTTCATACTCTGCGTGCGAGCCTCGAGGTGGTTGACCAATAATTCAATTGACTGTTTTGCAAAGTTGTAGTTGAGTATTAATGCCCTGCGAGTATCGAGCTTCGTGCTGTAAGTGAGAAGGCTGATGAGAATTACGCTGATAGAAAAATAGACGGGGTCGAACCGTGAAGTCCTGTGAATAAATTTGCATAAACGAATCTGATAGACCGTGGGCGATGTTCGCTGTGTTGCAGTGTCCGCGGGATTTGTGTGCACACAGCTAGTCCAATGGAACAAAAAAAGAGAGGAACACAAAAGGCAAATTCGGACGCGGGGCATCGAACTCCGAATTGCCAGCTATCGCTAGGCAGATAATGTAAGCCACCCTGGCTGTGCTCCGTGCACCACGTCCGAACATCATAGCCCTCCATTTCTGGAAGAAATCAGCCAGTACAAAAGCGGTGGAAAAGGATGAACGGAAGTCCATGTTGTATCTAAAATTGATGGAATTGAGGCATTTAATGCACGAGCCACCGCCGAAACTAGCTGAATGTCGCCCAGAAGGGAATCAACATACACACCTGTGATAGAACAAAAGCAAAAGGAGAGAAAAAACAGGTCCATGAAGCGATTCGGGCGCGGGGAGTCGAACCCCGATCTGCGAGCACCTTCGCAGGGATATGAATAAGGAACGCTCGCGGTGTGCCGTACACCACGCCCGATGTCCAATACTATCAATTTTTGTGTGAAGAACACATGGAAATGGAGGATTAGCTCGAGTCCTTCAAGTTGAGAACCGGGCGCGCCCGGGGGGGGGGGGGGGGGGGATGTATTATACTCGCGTGGTCCACAACATGAACAACGAGTTTACCGAAGACAAACATGTAGTAGTGTACGGGTGGTTAGCCATACATTAAATACCACAAGATGCCAACGGAGCACACAGTCATTCCAGGGGGTCGAGCACGCAAGAGCTGGTATTGGGTGAACTGGCTGGCCCTGAATAGGCTGGACCACTGGGTGCAACCTCGTGGGACCTTGCCACTCAGCTAAATAGCTGGTGTACGAGAGGAGTCCCCTCCTCCCTGGCAAAACTGTCCAGTGTCCACCAGTTCAACACCAGCTGTCGCATGTCTTCCCTTTGCAGAAAGCATGCGGGAGCCAACAACCAAACATATTCAGAAAATCGGGGCCGAGGATAAAGGTTCGTGTGTTGGACACGGCGTAAGGAAGAAGCCTGGCAGCCAGCTGTGTGGTTGATTTTTTTTTTTTTTTTTTTTTCTTCTGGGGGGTTGGGTTTCAGATGTTGACTCCGGGTGCGTTGACGAGGAGCATAGGCTCGGAGTCAAAAAGCTTGAGCACGTCGTACGCCAGTTTCCCCAACAGCGGTGTGATCTCTCGCTTGGGAAGAACACCTCGGAAGGTTTGTAGCGCGTCCGTGAATTGTTCCAAAAAGCCGGGGAACTCTGCGGACACCTTGTCCAGGAATGGTTGGCGAACAGCTTTCACCGGGGGGTGTTCGCACGCAAATAAGGCATGAGCCGCGTCTTCAACGTAAAGATAACAAAATCGACAGAGCCTCCATTGACGAGGAACAGGCTTCTTGCCGCGTTCCTTCCATCGGCGGCGTTCCACGGCAAGACTGTGACTGGAGAGGACCAATTTTGTCAAAGCCTTGCGGTGTTCAGGTTGTTTTATCCTCAGATAATGACGGAAATCCAGGGACTTCTTGACGAATTTGCCGGAGTCTTTATCTTTTTCAAGACGGCCCACAAGAAGGTCCCGGACTCGGACAGACGACTCGATTTCATCATCAATCCACGATTCCATGGACTTTTCGACGGCCTTCATGGTAGCTTTTACAGTTTCAATGTTCATGTTGACGCAAATGTCCAGCTCCACGGGGACATGAAGCCGAGACAGAACGATCCGTAGATCATTTATCCACGAAATTTGGCTTGTGCGAGCCAATGCTAGGGACTGCTGCAGGGCATTCCACGCCGGTCTGTCGTGGCCCAGTGCAAGTAGATAACAGAGGTTCTTCAGTGCGAGATAAACTCTGCGGTATTTGATTGGCCATATCCCAGTCTCCGAGAATAGAACCGCGCGCGAGCTCCGAGAGCCGACACCTAGCATGCGCCGTAGGAATTTTAGTTGAACTCTTTCGAGCAATTTGAGACTCTTGAGGTCGACATCTAGGCACACGTCGCAACCGGAGGTGAGATAAGGATCGACGCGAGCCATGTACAAGGTGCGGGCATCCCAGGCTGGGAGGTGTCCAACAAAACGAGCTAGGCTGAGGATCACATTGGCCACTGTGGTCGCCTTCTTTGCCTTGACTTTATAATGTTCACGCCATAGGAATTTCGTCCCCGTTTCGAGCCATATGCCAAGGTAACACGCTTTGTGGACTTGCTTGATGATATTACGACCCAAGTTGAAAACCGGATAAGACTTCTGGCGCCGACCATGGATTTGGTACATGCATTTTGCGATTGACGTTTCACAGCCATTGTCATCCGCCCAGGTCTGGGCTCCGTTCAAGTGACTCTGAAACCCCGCTGGAGCGCCCGAGGCCGTCAGAATATCGTCGGCATGCTCTACATGGCAGATCGGTACCCCGTTCAACGTAATATCGTCCGGGTGGAACGCCAGAATAAAGTCTGACATGAATAGATTCCAGAGGTGCGGTGAGCCGGGGTCCCCAGTTAAAATTCCAAGTAGCGACCTGAATGCCGGTGCAAATTGGCCATCCAGCCGAACCAAGTATTTAATGCGATCGTAGAGAATCTTGAGCCATTCTATCATAGGACCAGATATTCCCAGGTTTGCGAGTTTCACCCAGAGAGTTGACCGGTCCGTCCCCGGGAAAGCGTTCTTCAGATCGAGGTACGCCACATAGAGTGGTTTATTGAGGGAGTTTGCCGTATCAATGAGGCAGAGGAGGACAAACACGTTATCGTTTGTGCGAAGCCCATCTTGGAACCCGTTCTGGGTAGAAGGGATGGCCCCGATATCGGCTGCCCCTTCTCGAATCCGTCGATCAATAATGAGTGTCAGCATCTTCAACATGCAGCATTCCAAGGCAATTAGGCGATAACTTGCGGGGTCCGTCGCGTCTTTGTCCTTCTTCAGAATGCCAATCAACAAAGATGTTAACCAGTACCGCGGCACATCTTGGTGCTTCAAACAATATAGGAAGAACTCCAGCAGTTTCTCGTTAGGGATTGCCATGCAGTCCTCATGCGAGAGTCCGTCGACCCCAGCAGCGGTATCAATTCCATGTGCCAGTATATGCCGCTTCATTTCCTCAATTTCTTCAATTGTTATGTCCCGGGTATATGACTGACGGGGAGACGAATCTGGCGGGGGCCGTAGATCCTTGGCTATTCTCGCATGGAACGCGAGTTGGTCAGTGTTGAACGACGCGGGTGCGACTTTAGGGTGGTTCAGTCGGGCCTCGAAGTCGGCCGAGAGTTCCGCCACAGTAACTTTGGCCTTCTTGGGACGGGGATCGGTTCGTTTGCGCACAAAATCCCAGAATTCTTTGGGATTTTTGGTAGCCAAGAGCTCGCTTCTGAGCGCAAATTGTAGCGCATGGACCTTCGCTCGTCCGCGATGGCCGGTGTCGATGTCTTTATCCGGTGTATCTTCCCCAGTTGACCATGGTTTGGGTTTAACTGGAGACGTCGCCGGTAAGGCAGTTGTAACTTTCCGGTTCCCACCCGTTACATTGTAAGAGTCTTCGCTTGGTACGGGGAGTGTAAAGTTGAGATCAGCCGTGGGGGCGAACAAGAAGTGAGCGCCACCAATTTGTACGGCGCTCTTTGCCAGTGCATATGCCTCCCGTTTGGCTTGATTATTTTCCCGCGTATCGACGTGTACGAAAGAGGTCCGTGCATGTCTTGCAGCCAGTATCTTTACAGTTGCCTTGAAAAGATCACCGTTTGAGCCAGGCCACCCCAACGCTGTGTTCTTTGCCGCCGAGAAACACAGTTGGCGTATAATCATTTTTGACGTGCAGAAAATGACCAGTGTTTTCTCAGGAGGGGCGCAACGTATCGCTTCGTGGATGGCAAACAGTCGGGCGCGGTCAGCCGATAGGCGTCCAGGACCAGGTACGCGCAGGGCAGTGTTTGACTTTGAACTTGGACCAAAGAAAATTCCGGCGCCAGAAGGGCAGGTCACATTATTGCCTTTTGCTGCCACACCTTCGACGTAGATATGGATCGGTGCAGATTCACATAGAGTAGGTCCCCAGAGCGATTCTAGAGCCTCGTCCTTTGTCTCCCTTGAATCCATAGTTTCTTGATAGAGTTGGTCGATGTACTCGGAGCCACCGAAGTCTGGTTTGTCTTGGTGTTCACGCCCGGGTTGGCTTTGTATCCGGGGAAAAAATGTCTCTAAGGGTCAAGCAGTCAGCTTCGAAGCGTGTCAAAATAGACAAGAAAAACGCATCTCGCAGTTATCGATTATCCGAACGCGGGAGTCGGACCCAGAATTGGCAGCCACTGACGGGTAGAAGTGGATAGTGCAGCTGGCTGTCTTCCGTACACCACGCCCGATACAATCAGTCTTCCATTTCTGGATGAAGTCAGGTACAAAAACAGCTCGGAGTTCCCAAAAGTCCATGTTGAATGCAAATTGTCGGTATCCAATGCAGCGAGCATGTTTGAACGCCAGCCCGAAAAAAGAGAATCCACCCATATCAACAAATGGAACGAGCAAAAGGAAACGAAAAGGCCATTCACATCGTCCTAGATCAGACGGGCGCGGGGCCTGAACCAAGAAGGGTACAGGCATTCGTGGATTTGATGTGAAGTTTGGCAGACTAAGTCAACCAAAACATGGTGATTGTGTTTCCCTGAGGCATATATGTCTCGTTTTATTAAAGAGACTGTGACATCGAAGGATGTTCAAGAATTGCTCAACGAACTCGAACAAACTCACGGATAAACGGCATTTTCTGACTTTGCACTCCTGTCGTGACGGACTGAGTAAGCCAGAATAATTTAACCGTGTTGCCGGCTATGCGTGTCCACTTAGCAATCAACGAAAAACGGCGAAGAATTTGCCAAACCGTCTGGTGTCAGAACACAGTCCAACCATCTGTAAGGAATTGGAGCAGAACACCTTGGTGGATTTTTCTTCTGTCCGAACGGTGCGTAGTTGTTCCAACGAGGCCGAACGCGGATACCCGGCAATTCGGCTGTCCGGGTGTTCGAGTAGTCGATGTTCAAGGTCCGTCGGGAATCAGTCGGAGGCTGGTCAGTAAGCAAGTTAGAATCGTATTTCTTGGGGACTTGTCCCAGTGAAAGGAAGAAAAAAAAAGTCCCTTACAATGGCAACAATACTTGACAAAGGCTGTCTCGTCCTAGTGACTGGCGTCAACGGTTTTATTGCCTCACACGTCGCCGATCAATTGCTCGCCGCGGGCTACAACGTCCGTGGCACCGCGCGCTCCGCTGCGAAGTTACAATGGTTGCACGAGCTTTTCGACAAGAAGTACGGGGCTGGGCGCTTCGAAGGCATCTCGGTGCCCGATATGGTCGCCGACGGCGCATTCGACGAGGCGGTTAAGGGCGCGAGCGGGATCATTCACCTCGCTAGTATCGTCACCTTCAGCAACAAGGTCGACGAAGTGGTGCCGCCTACAGTCAAGGGTACGCTGGAGGTGTTGGAGTCCGCAGCCAAGGAACTAGGCGTCAAGTCTGTGGTTTATACCTCGTCTTCGACGGCGTGTCTGTTGCCACAGCCGGACAAGGCAATTGTCGTGACGGAGGACACGTGGAACGAGTTCACTGTTGCGGAGGCTCACGGTAATCCCAGCCCGGACCCCTTTGTCGTGTATGCCGCAAGCAAGACCGAGGCTGAAAGGTACGTGACAGGCGCGCCATTTCTGTCCGCCGGTCCTTATTTACATCTCTCGCAGAGCCGTGTGGCAATTTGTGGGACCTACCACGCCTCATTTTCAAGTGTCCACCGTACTCCCCGACATAAACTTCGGACCAATCCTGACCGGCGATGACGGCTCCAGCACCGGCTCATGGTTAGTGAAGATCATCCGCGGCGACAAGAGCCCCCTTGCATCCCCTCCGCAATGGTTTATCGATGTGGCGGACTGTGCGCGTCTGCATGTCGCCGCGCTAATCGATCCGTCGTGCAACGGAAAGCGTATTTTCGCGTTTGCGGCGCCATATAACTGGAATGACATTTTTGCGATCTTGCGGAAACAGAATCCTGGGCGCGAGTTCATAGAGGATGTGCCCGGTCAGGGACGGGATTTGAGCCAGATTCCGAACCAGGGGGCCGAGGCGTTGTTGATGAAGCATTACCGGAAGGGATTTACAGGACTGGAGGAGACAGTTAGAGAGAATACTCGGGGGGTTCTTTGAACTGGAAGTTACTGTACTATTTTGACCGAGTGTTCAGGTGACGCGTGACGCGACCTTCTGAACTGAACACTTTTGGTGTCGGTGACGGTGACATTCGACTTTTGAGGCCTAAATAGGTCGAAAATTGCCAAAATTCTGCGTCCGGCAGTTGCCGGACTGCCATTTATGGGAATTTTGCCGTGATTGCCGAGAAATGAACACTAAGAAAAGTGAACACCTATGGTGACGCGTGACATGCTGTGAACACTCGGTCGAAATAGTACAGTACTACCATCCTGAGAAATCGTCCGCAATTAAATTGAATCTTCACAGTTTTGCAGTAGATAGATGCGCCACACCTTTGAGCAACCGGTCCGACAAGTGTTGAGCATGTGCTAGGCGAAACAGGGCCGAGCTTCGAATGAGCGGTGACGGTTAGGGAAGAGAGTGTGTGGTGCTGCTTGGGGGACTTTGCAGTTGTTATTAGGTGGGCTCAGAGTAGAGCTCCTGCATGCAGATGCAGGTGCAGGAGGCTGTGCTGCAGGCCACATCAAGTACCAAATAATAGTTCCGGACGTTCCCGATGGTACCCGAGGTCTTGAGCTCGTCGTCGAGGCCCAGCTGGGCTTCCCGCTCATCGTCGTCGGCCTCCCGCCGTTGATAAGCCGTGTAAATGACCACATATGAAAGGCGCAGTTTTTGCGTTTTTCACTAGTACTACCACACGCTCACACCCCAATTGAGAGCTACCGTGAGCCTTGAACGGGAAAGCTACCAGTCATATAGCTTAAGACCACTACAAAAGAGAACGTTATGAAGTTACTGGAAAGTGCGGATTACGGTTCCCTCTAGAAGTGCGTCTGACTACACAAGATGGTACCTAAGGTTGCGCCCTGGATGAGCCATTGCTAGACTTGGATCAAGAGGAAGTGAAAACACGCACAATAGTTAAAACTCGAGACGATCTGGACTCACCTTCAGTATGGGATGTTTGTTGTTGCGACTTGATGGCTCAAGACGCGTCGCGGCACGTGTAGGAATGATGGCCGGGACTCGGAGTTCCTTCTTCCGGCTGAGACAAGCGGATAGGAGCTGACTTGATGCGACAAGACGGAAACGTATTGGGTCCGGGATCACGATTTGATCTCGGACCATTCCCGATCGAATCAAGACGGTTCAACTTGGTTCTTTTCCAATATCAGACCTGTTAGAGAGAGTGGACGAGTTACCAAGAAGCGCAGACGAGGCTATAAGGCCTGCCCTGAGTTAGGGCCACCCACTAGACGAAGAAGATCCTGTACAAGACAGGAGGGTTTCAGTGATATCACCCGAAGACAACCAATTTCAATACGATCGGGTTAAAACTGCCCAACAAGACATCTCGACGTGCCAGGGCACCAATGGCGGAATAGGTTGTGGAGCAGGGAGAGTCATGGGGACCGGAAGGGCATCCGAAGACATAATAGTAGCATCGTAAACTTAATCCCAGCACAGTATATAAGGAGTCAGGACTCGTAGATTTAGGCAGCAGATTATTCCGGGGCTGTAGTGCACATCGCATCGCAGGGTCTGGGTAGTGGTGCTCTGTATAGTGACTTGTTGCTTGTCCGCACTAGTACTAGAAAGGCTTGAACGAACGATTTTGATTGATAAAACCAGTTGTGATCTTTTGAGTTAAAAGCCCCAAGTTCGTTGAAGCTTGGAAGCGTTGCAGAACGTGCATAGTCGGAAACGGGCTATTGCGAAACTTACCAGTTCTATTGAACACCCAACAAACCCCAGACCTTAACAGGCTGTAACTTGAACACTATCAGACCCAATATTCCATTTGAGAGCCTAGTTCCCAAAAAGAACCAATTGACCGACTGAGAACGTTTCTTGTTGACCCTACCATACATCGTTTTGGTCTATAGGATCTAATACTTGATCCGACACCCCCGAACTTCACAGAGCTTGCACTAGAGGATATAAGAGTGGTGGTTTTGGTTGTTTTGTGTTGGTTTTGGTTCAGTGTGATCATTTCATTATCCAAGAACGCACTTTATAGCTTTTGCCCGCGCCTCGAGTGACGGCCGTTCATCTGGCACCTACCGCGAGGGGTATATAGATTAAAAACTTTGCTTGAAAGAGATTCAAGAATTGGTTCGAACAAAGTCTTTGGAACCCGCCAGTTCTAGGAATACCAAGTGAAGATTCGAGATTACTCTCGAATATTCTACCAGTCAACCTGCAGTCGAACGACGCAGGAACTGAAGACAGCTCGACCGAGAACCCACAGTCACAGTCGGAGCTAGCAGGGGCCGGAACATCTAGTTCAACATACTGGGAAAAACCTCCCACCGGTAGAAAGACAAGGACCGCACAACGAGCAGCCAATACAGCTCCCGTTGCAACTTCCGCACAAGAAAGACCTTCTATTGTTCAGAGAGCACGCAATACAGCCGCTCTCAAAACCACACAACGATCTCAGGCATACAGAGCTATTATGAGTACACAAGCCAATTCTGGGCAGGGCAGTTCGCCTTTAGCCACACAAGTGGGCACAAGTGGGCTCGGTTCGAGTGTCAGCAGTGGAAGCAATCTTGGAAGTAATCCTTTAGGATCTACCCAGACCTCTCAGAATGAAAATCCGGAACTTGTACAGACTATACCAGTCTTAGACCCAAGTCTTGCCGCCCAGGCGCAAGCACAAAACTCAACTTCACCAGTAAATCCCCTTGGTGGAAACGCAGCACCTTTGTTGTCTGCTCCAGGAACCGAGCGAACTACCCCGACCATTGTGTCGGGCCCGGTTAGACTTGGTCCAGCTTTTAAACTTCCCGCGCCATGGGAATCTAGGAATTGTCCTACCTTTGATGGAACGACCGCTGAAAGCTTGATGAAGTTCATAAAGCATTGCCGATTGATTATTGCAGGCTCGGGAACTACTTCTGAATATGATAAGAAGGCCCTTGTCCTCAAATATCTTGAAGCTACAACGGCGTCCGAATGGGAGACTCTCAAGGGCTTCGAGGACGGGACATTTGACGATTGGATACGTTCAATTGAGCAACTATTCCCAGAAATAAGGACTAGACAGATTGGTTCGCTAAAAGAACTGGATGCTATATGCAAACGGTTCGTGAATCTCAAGAAGACAGATAATGGGCCGATTATGCGGCTAAACTTGTCTTACAAGCATGAGGCGCTGAAACTTGCTCAGCCCCCAGCACTTGTTACGAACATCGAACTGGTTGACAAGTACTTAACGTGCTTTGCAACTGGGTTCTTGGCAGAAATTAATTTTACCATTGGACAAACGATGTACTGGAACAAGAAGAAAGAAGGGGACCGCGGGCCTTTGGTCGATGTTTCTCGATTAGTAGTCCCAGTTGGAGTTGACCGGCCAGAAGAAACCATGCCATTGGCAGATGTCATGAACCTAGTCGAGGATTTGGCTAAATCCAACGTCTTGAGAACGGTAGCGGATGCCAAAATGATTGTGAAAGAAAGCTACATGGCGGACTCACAATCCAATACTCAAGGGAGCTCGGCGGACATAGTCAAGTTGAGAACTGAGTTGTCTGAACAGTTGAGCGTCTTCTCGGAGGACATAGCCAAGTTGAAAGATGCTCAGGTAGTTGCGAAGAAAGAGACGAACGCGAGCATCAATAGGATTGAGGAACGATTGGATTCGAACTTCAACCGGCTTGAGGAATCAATGAAACAGATGACCCGGGCCTTGAAACCAAATCCGCCGCACCAAGAGATTAATCTTCCTGGCATGTCTTCGAATAGGGATGGACAGGATAGAGGGTTCAGAAACCAAGGCCAGAGTCAAGAAGCAAGAGAGGGGAATTGCTTCTATTGCTTCCAGAACGGTCATATGGTTCGAGACTGCCCGTACAAGAAGGAACATATCGATATGGGAAGGATCAAAATTGAGAACGGCAGAATGAGATTGGGGGATGGGAACGCGTTTCCCAGGTGGCCAGATAACAAAAGTCAGAAGCAGAGGGTGGATGATTATTACGCTGGAAAAGCGGTGCCTGGGGCTCCCCATGTATTCGTCCAGTCGTATGTTCAACCTGTCTTGGAGACTATTCAAGCCTTCCATGTTAACTTGCCCGATGATTTGAATCTTGTATACGACGTGAGGGAGGACGAGAACCGGACTCAGTTGGTTCAAGCCCACATCCGGAACAATCAAGTCCGTTATGAACCTCCGTCACAAGTTGCATCCTACCAGAACCAGGTAGTACCACCTCAGAATGGGCCAGCGCAGTCATATGCACCGGTCTCCTACCCTCAGTTTCAACAGACCCAGTATCAAGTCCCGTCTTTTGCCACTGGAATGCAACCTCAACATGCCCATGTGCAAACGGAAGGAATGAGCATATCTCAGCTAGTCCAAGTCATCAATGCCTTAAAAACGAGTGAGAATACGGCTTCAAATGTGCAAGAACAATTTGCGCAGACCAGGCAAGGGGCCCGAGACACGGGTTCCGGTCCACAAAATTTCTAGACGGTTCAAGGAAGGCGGCCGAGACTGGTAAACAGCCTCGAACCAAACCTACCGAGCCGCCGGAGGACCGAACGCAAACTGGTTCAGATAAAAGCTTTAAAACAAACGCAACAAAAGGCAGTGACAGTGGGAATTGGCGCAGAAAAGACCCTGGAATTGAAGTCGTTATGACTAAGAGACCAGAAAAGAGGACGAGATTCCAAGAGCCTTCGGTAGTAGAAAAGAAGGCTCCCCAGAACGATAAGAGAGAGGACAGAAGGCTGGATGACGAACGCTCAAAGGACGAGCCGGTGTTACCATATAAGAATGTCCCAGAACTAGTTCACAAGGACGAGTTTCGGAAAGAGAAATCGACCGAGACCAATATACCCGTGCAACCTAGTCAGGATCGCAAGGACAGTCACAAGGAGAACCATCCTGGAGACAATATACCCGCGGAATCCAGGGAGAAAGCTTATAGACTGGTCAGACCTATTGACCAGGCCGGCACGTCAGACAAAGTATTGAGCGAGATCTGGAAAACCAAGATAAACATGGAGCTTGGGGATTTAGTTCAAGTATCATCCAGTCTGGCTGAGATGCTTCGTAAATCCGTGACTAAAGTCCGGAAGAAGCCAAAGAGAGAAACCGTACATAGTCTCTACCAAGAGAGCGCTTTTCCCTACATGGAAGAAAACCTCGAGGTTGAGTTAAGGCATGACGCGTTGGAAATTGGGGACTTGCCCGTAATGGACTCGTTCTGGATCACCAACGAGAAAGACAGTGCTTTCGACCCAAGCGTAAAAGAAGGGAATATAATGTTCTCTGACCCGTACCTGGTCTATTTGGCTGGCTTGAAGTCCGATGAAACTCCAAGACAGATCTATGTGGCAAGTGACTCGGAGTCTTTACGCGCGGTGTTTCCAAAAGTGAACGGTAAAGCATTCATAGAAGCAGTCCATGACGGCGGGTCCATGATAGTTTCAATGGCTTTAAAAGAAGCCGAGGAATTGGGTTTAAAATGGGACACCCGAGTGCAGATCTATATGCAGAGTGCGAATGGGGAACTAAAGAAGTCAGCTGGGTTGGCCAGGAATGTACCTTTTGAGTTTGGCGACATAATATTCTATTTGCAAGTGCATATCATGGATAAGCCAGCTTACAAGATACTTCTTGGAAGACCATTCGACATGTTGACCGAGTTAACCATGAAAACCAACGGGGCTGGGACGGACTTGGTGCTGAAAGACCCGAATACGGGAAAAAGATGCATTGTTCCGACACGGGCTCGAGGATCATACTCTATCTATGGATCGGACTCTTCTCCGTCTGTTGTGCCCACTGGAATTCAAGACAAGAAGGATGCTGGCAGCAGGCCAACTACTCAGGCTGAGTTCGAGCAAGGAAGATATCGTGCACAGACTGTTTCAAGGAACAAGTCCCGGCCAACCACCATTAAGGAGGTCATGGACGAGGATGATCCAAGATACGAGAGAGAGAGTGACTCTGACTGTGAGGATGATAGCTCATCTGAGGAAGATTCTTCCGACGAGGATAGTCAGGATTTTCGCCGGAGTTCGATGAATTGATTGCTGGCTATCAAGGAGAATTGGCGGTTCAATTTGGTTTCAACGGGGAAGGAGAGTTAGAGATTCAGGCATATATGGAAGCCAGGAAAGACGGAATCTTCAATGAAGATGAGGTCAAAGAGGCTTATTTGCAAGCGTCTCGAGGATCGGAGGAAATGTGTTCTGACCATAGAGCCAGAGTACTCTTCAATGAGTTTGTGAAACCAAATAGAAGACAGCGAAGGGCAGGTACGAATTACCAAGTATTCACTTGGGACGAGAGAGTCCCAGATCATCTTGCGGCTATGTCGCAGAAAAAGTTGAACCGTGGGAAGATTCCGAAGCATTTCGGCGCTGAAGACGTAAAGTGCAGTTGTTGCCAGACGGTGGAATGGATTATGTCCAAGAACACTAAGAGAGGGCCTAGACGTAATTCAAAAGGGAAAAAGCAGGCTTCCAAGAGAATCCCGGCCGTTGCGACTCCAATTAGGCGGGTATATGCTACGAAGAAATATAAACCAGTCGCCTTGAAAGTGCGGCCGGTCTATACGGATCTTCCTGAACGATTCCGCCTAAAGAGAGAGATAAAAGGGAATCCATTGGAGAATATGCCTGGTTTGTCAGAGAACCCTGGGGATTTCGTGCCTACCGGGAGATACACGGCTGAAAGGAAGGAAATTATAGACAGAATTCACTCAAAGGACTTCTTGTGGCTAGAAGAGCGAAAATTGTTGCACCATTTCATGATGCTGCAAAATGAGGCTTTCGCCTGGGATGATTCAGAGAGAGGGAGCTTTAGACATGACTTCTTTCCGCCAGTAGACTTCCCGGTGATTGAACACAAGGTTTGGGTTGAACGGAGTATTCCCATACCGCGTGGCCAACTAGAGATGGTCTGTGATCTTATTAGAAAGAAAATTGACGCGGGGGTCTATGAGCCCTCCAACGCCTCTTATCGGACTAAATTCTTTGGAGTGATCAAGAAAGATGGAAAGAGTGTCCGGCTCGTTCATGCTCTTGAACCTTTAAACAAGGTTACAATTGCGCATTCGGGTGTCCCACCGGCAACAGAAGAACTGGCGAACCACTTCGCGGGCAGAGCTTGCGGAGCAGTATTGGACTTGTACTCCGGATATGATCACAGGGATATAGCAGAGGGCAGTCGGGATTACACTACCTTTCAAACACCGTTTGGAGCCCTGAGACTGGTGAAACTCCCGCAAGGGTGGACTAACTCTGTCCCTATCTTCCACGACGATGTAACCTATATCCTACAAGATGAAATCCCGCACGTCACTATTCCGTATATTGACGATGTACCAATACGAGGGCCAGGGTCGAGATACCAGGATAAAGATGGAAAGTACGAAACTATACCAGGCAACTCGGGGATTCGTCGGTTCATTTGGGAGCATTTCCAAAATTTGAACCGAATAGTCCAGAGAATCAAGTATTGCGGTGGAACTTTCTCAGGATTGAAAGCATTGCTCTGCCTGGATGAGTTTCCTGTCGTAGGCCACTTGTGTTCTTTTGAGGGACGTAGACCTTCAGAAGACCGGGTCGGCATTATCACTAGATGGCCAGCTTGTGAAAATGTCTCGGAAGTCAGACAGTTCTTGGGAGTTGTCGGGCAGATGCGCATGTTTATAAAGAACTATGGCAATATTTCGAGACCCATACAAAGACTACTCAGGAAAGACACCGACTTTGAGTGGGGAGAGAAACAGGACATTGCTATGAACGCTATAAAGAAAGAAGTAGCGCTCTGCAGATCTTTAAAACCTCTCAACTATGAGTGGGATTCGGATATTGTAATCTCGGTAGACACTTCTTGGCGGTCAGTGGGAATAGAAGTCTGGCAGTGCGATCCAGATGATCCAACTAAGAGATATTTCGCGAAGTTCACGGCCATTCCGTTAAATGACCGGGAAGCGCGGTTCTCGCAGCCTAAAAGAGAACTCTATGGATTGCTGAGAGCGTTGGACAGGATGCAATATTGGATCCTTGGCGCCCGCCGACTTGTAGTGGAAACCGACGCTCTTTATATCAAAGGGATGCTCTCCAACCCGGGGATGGGGCCGAATGCAACCATAAATCGGTGGATTGAGAAGATCTTGATGTACCACTTCACACTGAAACATGTGGCTGGTAAGACTTTCCCAGTGGACGGTTTATCAAGGCGCAGACCAGTGGAAGGAGATGAAGAGTGGCCGAACCCAGAAGATGGGTATGACGAGTACGAACTTCCAAAAGACCACCCTGACTGGGACCACGAAGGTCACCAACCCTTGAATTTTGACGATTTCAAAGATGAGATTGACACAAGGGGTGGATATCAGCAAGAGATCGTGATAGAGCCGGCGGCAGGTGTTGAATCCTTCCAAGATGAATGTGTCTCGGCCTTCTTGTCGGATGTCCGTGATACTCAGGCCATAAAGAAAGCTTACGACACCGAGGGGTTGGTTATGCCGCAATATCTGTCATCTCAGATTCGGGATGAAGAACTGTTATTGCCTGAGGAAAAGTATAAATTCGATCCAGATGTTAGAGAAGACTATGACGAGGGTCACCGGTCCGACTCGGCACGAGAATTGGATGAAAGAGTACTAAAAGTGGAAGAATGGTTGAGAAACCCTTCTGACAGACCGAAAGAATTCGAAGATCCAGATGCGCCCGGATATTCGCACTCCAATTACCTCAAGTTTATGCGTTATGCGGCCAAATTCTTCATTGACAAGAAGAATGGGAAGTTGTATAGGCGTGAAGATGAGGGAGCGCACAAGTTGGTAGTCTCTAAAGAGCATAGGATGTACATGATGAAAGCCTCTCATGACAGCCTTGGTCATAAAGGTGCCTATTCGACTAAAAGTATGATTGAATTGCGGTTTTGGTGGCCAGACCTGTCGCAAGATGTGGACTGGTATGTCAAAACTTGTCACTTGTGCCAAGTGAGACAGAAGACTCTCTTAAGGATACCGCCCAAGGCAACGAAAACGCCCAGTATATTCCAAAAGATACATACTGATGTTATGATTATGGGTGTACCATCGAATGGATATCGGATGGTAGTTGCGGCAAGGGATTCCTTGACAAGATGGGTTGAAGCACGCGCTCTAAGGGCAGACAATGGAGAGGCTCTGGGAAAATTCCTTCTAGAAGACATTATTTGTCGATGGGGATGTCCACAAGAATTGGTTACTGATAATGCGGGCCAATTCGTGGCGGCACTCAAGTGGTTGGCTTCAAAGTATGGAATAACGGGCATTAGGATCTCACCGTATAACTCTCAAGCTAATGGTCCAGTAGAGCGTGACCATTGGGATATGCGCCAGTCAATGTTTAAGGCAACTGGCGGAGATACGCGGAAGTGGTTCTGGTTCTTGCACCAGGTAATTTGGGCGGACAGAATAACGACCAGGCGTGGTCTTGGCTGTTCTCCTTACTTTGCCATGTGTGGGGCACACCCTATTATACCATTGGACATAGAAGAAGCGACTTGGTTGGTAGAATTCCCGGGCGAGATAATCTCTACGGCAGAATTGATTGGGTTAAGGGCGAAAGCCTTAGCCAAACATGTTCAGCACGTTGAAGAAATGAGAGACAGAGTCTCGGCAGAGAAATTGGCTGCTGTGCGTCGGTATGAAGGAGTTCATGAACATACAATCAAGAACTATAACTTCAAACCCGGTGATCTGGTTCTTGTCCGAAATACAACCGTGGAAAAATCGCTTAATACTAAGATGGCTTCCCGTTATCTTGGTCCAATGGTGGTGGTTCGTCGGACTAAAGGTGGATCCTACCTTTGTTGCGAAATGAACGGTGCAATGTTTCATGGGAAAATAGCGCAGTTCAGGGTAGTACCGTACATGGCGCGAAAGAGATTGGATTTGCCGGGGAATATTCTGGATCTCATTGATTTGGGGAAGGAGAGTCTGGACGATCTGGCTGCAGCAGAGGATGTTCCTGACGAGTACTTGGGAAAGGACTTGCAGTTCCATCGCGTTAACTTGCGCCCGGACTGGGAAGAGGTTGACCCAGATGAACTGTCGGAGGAATATTTGAGTGAGGAGGACTTGTCCGAAGAGGACCTCGCGCCGACACCCGTATATGACAAAACGAACCCGAGAAGGTCCAAAAGAGCGAAGAACAAGTGAAATTGGACTACGCTACTGACAAGGGCAAACAAGAGGGTAAAGGATTGTAATGCGAGTTGGACGAATAAGAAGAAGTACACGAGGGCTCGGTTATTAACGGATGAAGACTGCGCCGTTTTGCTCGAGTAAGGACTGTGATGCAGTGACTATGCCACGATACGGGTATGGGAGCGTTATGCGGGCACCGGCATCGTAATAAACTTCGGGGACAGAACTACAAGTCGCGGTCAGAACAGATTGAAGTAGTATGATGGGTGACTTGCCTACTTGTGGAACACTGCCTCAACAAGAGGGGAGAGCTTGCGCTCCTCCATAATCTTGAGGACGTTGATGTGCTCCGACTTGAGGGCCTCGAAGCAGCGGAGTTCGAATGAGATATTGTGCCCACAGACGTCCATGTTGGTACGGACTTGGCGCTCGATACACAAGATGGCGTCGTTGTCGTACGAATGGTCGCGTCCAGCATTGACGATACGACGGCAAGCGGCGAGGACTTCACCTTCGGAACGCATTTCAGGTTCTTGAAGGCGTCAGCACTGAAAAGAAGGCTGGAAAAGGGCTTACCTTCGAAAGCGGGGTGCGAGTCGTCATAAGTGTGACGAGAGGTACCGTATCTGCGCTTGCGCGGATTACCAGCTCCCTGGTCTCGAGTAAGAGACTCCTCAACGGCGGCCTAGTAGGATGTTCAGACCCTTGGGAATTAAAAGGGTGGGGCACACTCACAGAGGAAGCACGACGAGCCTTGCGAACGGTGTTGGATTTCTGGAAAGAGGATCAGATAGTGTAAAAGAAGGAGAGAATTTTATTCACGTTGCGTCCATTGGCAGGCTCGGAGACGGTGTCGTCCTCGTCATCGTCAATAACGATCGCGGTCTGGGAAGAAGTGGACTCGACGGGAGCGTTGAGGTCCGGTCCCTGTTCAATGTCGGTCAGAGACTCAACGATTTGCTTGACAAGAAGTTCAATCTCGGGTGAATCTGCGTACCTGGTTAACGACGGCAGCGGAGCCATCCATGGGATCGTCTTCACCTTGCTCCCCATCCTCGGACTCGACATCGGAGGGAGAAACGTGCTCGGGCGACTTCTTGGTCTTCTTGGCCTTAAAAGAGACGTTACGGTGCGACGAGAAGATAGATATAGAAAGACGCACCTTGCCCTTGCCCTTCTTGGCGACTTTGGCTTTCTCTTTGACCTCCTTGGCCAACTCCCGAGCCAACTCCTTCTCTCTGCGTGCGTGAGCGGCGGCGGCCTGCGCCTCGGCCTTGTTCTTGGCGCGAATCTGAGCGGTGGCTTCGATAATGGAGATGACACCCTTGACGTTCTTGTCCCATTCTCCTTTAGCCGAACCCCAGTTGGAGGTCCAGCTAGTTCTAACGGAGAAGAGCGTGTCGCGGATGAAGTTGCTGCCTGCGGCAATCTCGAGGAAATCGTTGAGAGGTATCTTGGGATTGTTAGCACCAATATGTGAATAGACGAGTAATGAACGCACAAGGAGACCTGCGTTGGACGCAATGAACTCCAGAGCGACGTCGCGCGCCTTGAATGGGGTGTCGATACCGCGGGAGACCTTGTTAATATTATTCCATAGCTCGATGGGGAGACCCTCGGGGCAAGTGGGTTCAGAAACGGCGGACATGAAAGCGTGGATATTGGTGTGGGCAAGAGGAATTAATCGAAGTGGAGCGGACAGCGCCCTTAAGTTGTATCTGGAAAGCATGCGCCAGTAACTGGGGACAGTTACGATTTAAAAAGAGGGGGAGAGGGGCAGTGAATTTGCGAATTTTGTTAGATCAGTTCTGATGAGAATTGCTTAAATTGACAAGCTGTCATGCTGGAAACATAGCTACACGTCGAGAACATGGATACTAAACGCCGATTAAACGGCTTGGGGTTCCACTTGTATTCAAAAGACGTCAACTTGAACGACAAGAATAGGCGCGCATCATCGGATCAAGTTCCTATTAAGGATAGGGGGTTGTCTTTGACTGAAGAACCGTCTAAGTTGCCCAAAAGAACCAAAATGGCGCACTGGGTTCAGGAACATTGTCAGATAGGAGCCTCAAGAAGGTCCAGCCTGTTGGAGTGAAACAGTTCTAGACGCTGTCCGAGATGACAACTGAGACGAGCAAAAGAGTTCGACACACACCTACCGCGAGGGTCGAACTCGCAACCTTCAGATTAGATGTCTGACGCTCTATCCGGTTGAGCTAGGTAGGGTCATTGAAGTGTTTTGAAATGCACCAGATGTGATTCTATTCGAAGGAACAAGATAGGACTACTGAGTGAAACGAACCGGTACAGCGGACTGGTAAGTAGGAATGCTGAGTTCTGAAAGGTCGACAGAGCCCGACGGAAGAAGGCTAGTACTATGGACAAGAGGAGGAATATAGTCTTCATCGTCAGAATCGTCTAGACGGCTTTCGCCTCTGACATAGACGTCCTCCGGAGCAATGGAGATACGGTCGGACTCTTCGCTTCGCGAGTTGTGATAACGGACACGGTGGTACAAGATGTCCCGGAATTCAACGGGCATGATCTTGGCGAACTGGGTACGAGCGAGCTCGTTGGCGATAGTGGCGTCCAGAGCGTCGAAAACATTGCGGAAAGCGGAAAACGTCTTGAAGGGCGAGATAATGCGACTGGCGATAAAATATTCGTGAACGAGTGGGTAGAGCTCCTGGAAACGCTCAAGAGCGACTTGAGCGCCATAATCAGGAAAATGGACTAGGGAAAAGGGTCAGTTCTGGGCCCAGGACAGGGAATGCGGACGTACCAAGGCGCTCGTTAGTCTCCCGGTCCGCCTTCTTGATAAAATCCTCCCACTCTCCGAATATGGTGAAGGTGCAGCCAGTGGCCATAGTCAGGTCGCATTCACGACAAGCGTTGGACCAGCAGTCGAAGTTGCACAGGCGTCCCAACAGAGCACAAGTTGCGCAAGGTTCGCTGGGCTAAGAGAGAACGTTAGAGGCAAATAGAAGGCCCGATAGTGGAGACTCACCCTGCGAGAAATCAACATAGACGAGATCTCGGGGAATCGTGGAGTATCTTCGACCAGGACTGGGTTAAGATGACGAGGGGCACCACCCATGACAATGTCGATTTCGTTCATGATAGTAGAAGGGCGAATAGAGACGAGAGGCGGCTACAAGAAGACTTTATAATCGTCCAGGGGTGTCTCAAATCGGATCAGGTTTTGAATATTAGGCACAAGACGCCACAATTGAATTGTTGGAGCATCAGAAACTACATTTCAAGTCTACGTTCGATCAGGTTCATCGCCTGGCGTCCAAACTTGTGAAGGGTCCAGTTCTGGTACACGTTCATAAGTGCCTGACGGTCGGAAATCCCGGCAAGACGCTCCTGGTAGCGTGCGCGAGTCTTGTTGAAGTAGCAGCGGCGCAGATACTCGAATGCGCGTGGCACAGTGGATTGGAGGGATGCCAAGGGGTATTTATCGCGGCCAAACATGACGTCTATTGGCTGTTAGGAGGCTCAAGAAGTGGAAAAGAAGACGCACTATGCTGCATCTGGGGTCCATGGTCCTCCCAGAACAAGTCCCACGACTCCACGTCCAAAAGGAAGCATTTGGTGTCTAGGCGGCGTTCGCAGAGAGCACAAGCCCGGCCCCAAGTTCAAACTATACAATCAACGCCGAGGCGACGGCAGTGATGACAAGGATTACTAGGCTGGGAGACGCCTTAGAGTTCAAGGAAAATGAGGTTTAGCATGTAGAAGAGACTCGCCAAGTTGTCTTCAAGCATGTAAAGCGCGTATTCCTCGAACTCGTTCCTGATAGGCATGACAGTCTGAGAGGGAGAGAGTTTGAGGAGAAGAAGTCTTAAATGAACGGCTAAACCGGTGATTTCCGTGGCGGATCACTACCCAGGTATTTGGACAACAAGTACAAAGTTGAACTTTGAAAGAAATTTTGCGAGTCGAAAAACTTTCTAAGTTCAAATTCTCACGATCACACCGGAATTGAACGCCAAAAATCCAAAATATACATTGGGTTCAAACAAAGCAGACTACAAGATAGATAGCTAAAGGACGCTTTATCTAAAGATTGACTAAAGTGTAGTAAATCTAAGTACAAAGAGTTCCATTTAGACGCGAGGCAAGCAAGAAAGACGGTGTAGCGTAGGTGCGCTTCGACGGGTTGTATCAAAGAAAATCTGGCAGAGTAGGAGATTTAAAAGATAAGCGACCGGAGCGGTGAACGAGGGGAGACTAGAACAACGATAAGCAAAAAGAGTCGACGGGTGCCCTTCACCCTCAAGACTTTGGCTTATCATGCGAAAAGCTAACCTTCTTCGACGCGCTGGAGAGAGGCTTCTTTGGCGAAGCGCTGGAAAGAGGTTTCTTTGGTGGCGCTGTAAGTAGATTGGTCAGTAAAACGTGAAAGTGAGGTAGAGAAGAGACGGACCGGGTGGAGATCCACGAGAAGAAGAGGACGAACGTTCACGGCGACGGGGCTTGGGGGTGACAGCCGCCTCTTCCTCGACCTCGGGAACAACCTCCTCCTCGATGGGGTCCTCGGTCTCCAACGAAACGACCTCCTCGCCCCCAGGAGTGCTGGAGCGTGAAGTAGGAGGGGCGAGGGCTTCCTGACCAAGATCAAGCCCATCGTCGCCATCCCCAGAAGACCCGCCGGCCACTTGAGAGAACGGCGGTGTAGAAGGACCAGCACCGGAGTCGGTGACACCGTAGTGGGCGGTGCGGTCTGGGTTGAAAGTCGCGACGTGCTTGGGATCAAGACGCGCGGACTGTTTGACGACCTGGAAGTTGGCGCGGTCGGTAAGGCGGGCAACCCAGTCGCGCATCGAGACGGTCGACGTTGATTCGGTGAAGCGGTTGTTAAAGCTGTCGACGCCAACCAACTTGATCACCTCGTCGGCGTGCTCGTTGAAGGCGGCGAGTTTGTCGGCCATCTCCTGGGTTTCGAAGCAGGCGGCCTGGTGAGCGATGGTGGCGCGAACCATGGACGCGTGAAGCTCGGCGATCATGTACAAAGTTTCTAGACAAAAGAAGTTAGTTTGGAAACGAAAGAGATAGAAAGTAGAACTTACGTCTCGTCCCAGTGTCAATCCAAGGGGCCAACTCGAGTCGGGCGCGCTCCAACTGGGCCTCACTGTACTTGAACGAACACGCCTTGTGCGCCTTGCTTTCGCAAGCGGTACAAGGGTGGTTGAAGTCGCGGAATTCGCAGTAGTAGTTGCTCAAGATGCATTCGATACAAGAGAAGCCGGGCTGAGGAGGCGTTAGATCGAGAAAATAAAGATAGACGGGAACTCACGTCGCGGAGGAGTTCAAGAACCGGTTTGAAGATCTCCCTCGTTTGGGTTTGAGAGATCTTCGGGAACGACTTGAAACGGCGGACCATGGGCGGGTATTTTTGGAGCTGGAGTTGGTGACCAGCGGTACCGAGAGTCGTGGTGATGGGCGTCTTCTGGTTGGAGGGGAACCAAGGCGCGCCGCGAGGAGTTTTGGGAAGGTTGCGGGCGGAGGCGCGCGTAAGCGCGTTGGCGGTGACAACGCGGGTGTCGAACTTCCAACGTTCGTCGACAGGGACATCTTGAAGGTCGTTGTTGGTGCTCGGAAAGTCGTTGAGCGGATGGTCGTAGTACGCGGGAATATTGGTCGAGGTATCGGGCATCTGAACGGTGTTCAGGGTGACATAAGAGAAAATAAAAATAAAAGACGCACCTCGCCGTCTTCATACCGCTTCTCAACCTTGACCTTCTTCTTCTTCGAAGACGATTTAGTTACTACCTCTGTCCCCGACGCTTCCCCAACCTCCGAGCCATCGTCGTCGGGTGAACGGTGACGTTTGCGGGGGTTCTTGGAAGACGAAGGCTTGCGGTCCTCGTCGGAGGATTGCTCAATCGCTTTCGCCTTGCCTTTTGGAGGGCCGCGAGGAACGTTGCTTGGGCTGGGTTCGGAAGAGACGCGATCGCCGGAACGCAAGACGCGGCCACCCCTAGTGATGGTCAGGTGAATGAAAGACAGAAAAATAAAAGAGTGCACGTACTTCGAAGCGGGAAGTTCCACTTTGGGGACATGCTTGGTACGCAGAGGGGGCTCCTCGCGAGAGAAGAAGGTGGCCTGCAAAGGGTACTTCCACTTGGGCGGAAGAGGCTCCGGCTAAGAGACGATTCAGTAAAAAGAGAAAAAGGAATGATAAATGAAACGTACCGGAGGGTGGCGTGCGTCGGGCATAAGGTACTTCCATTGTTGAAAGACCCCATTGAACTCAGGCGCGTACTCCTCGTACTCGAGTCGTCGAAAGAAAGAGCGAAGAGGATACATGAGGCGGTGAAATTCTTCAGGTTGTTCTCGTTCGACCCAAGCCCGCCGGTTGAAATCCTGAATGGGGTGAAGTTAGTCGGCAACGACGAAAAAGAACGCGTGGAGACTTACCAAGGCCTCGAGATTGGCGACAAGGAGTCTCGGGATATCAACGGCATCAGGGCCCTTGTCGATCTCGTTGAAAAGTGTCTTGTTAACGAGAAGGTTCTTGAGGTCGATACCGCTGCGACCGCGAAGTTTGATGTAAGGGTCGAGGGCGCGACCGTATTGGTCGGTGATACGATAAGAGACATCGTCAATCTTGGTATACTGGATTGGAAACTCGGGAGCGCCAGGAGAAGAAGACACAGACGAAGACGCCGGCTTGGCCTTGGGAGGCATGGCCAAGCAGGACGAGGAGTGGGCGAGAAGAGAGTGTCGTTGTGGTGGGAGAAAAGAAAGAAAGGCCACGCAAGCCCTGGGTTTATATGACCAGGCTGCGGTACCTTGAAGTTTAAGTGAACGCCTTCTTTTCCGGAGACTGTGCACGACTGAATTGTTCTATTTCTAAAATTGGAACGTTGAGTCATCATGGACCCACACGCTAAAGACGAAGTAAAGCGGCCTACCTTGGGCAGTACTACAACCTATTGGAAGTGGGGTGTCACTAGAATCCAAGGAATGAGAAGAATCTAGAAGGAGAGACAGTAAAGGAGCAGGAGGAGCTGGTCAGAGGAGAACCTAAGACATCAGCACCGCTGATCACTTAATGAATAAGTGACGGCACTGGTTCTAGACACCGCCAGTCTCGCCCACGTGAGCGCAAATAGAGTTGGAAGGGACGTAATGGCATTTGCCCCCGCGGAACGCGACTGAGAAGACTTGGCGATGATATAGGTACCGAGCGGTGGACTAGGTGGAAGTCTTGTTTGCCCTAGGTATCTCTATCAGCGCTAAGGTCAGAATAAGGATTTGAGAGTTGTTAACGTGCAAACACTGGTGACCGGGGACGGTCAAAATTAAAAGGGTGGGGCAGATGATAAGCCGTGTAAATGACCACATATGAAAGGCGCAGTTTTTGCGTTTTTCACTAGTACTACCACACGCTCACACCCCAATTGAGAGCTACCGTGAGCCTTGAACGGGAAAGCTACCAGTCATATAGCTTAAGACCACTACAAAAGAGAACGTTATGAAGTTACTGGAAAGTGCGGATTACGGTTCCCTCTAGAAGTGCGTCTGACTACACAAGATGGTACCTAAGGTTGCGCCCTGGATGAGCCATTGCTAGACTTGGATCAAGAGGAAGTGAAAACACGCACAATAGTTAAAACTCGAGACGATCTGGACTCACCTTCAGTATGGGATGTTTGTTGTTGCGACTTGATGGCTCAAGACGCGTCGCGGCACGTGTAGGAATGATGGCCGGGACTCGGAGTTCCTTCTTCCGGCTGAGACAAGCGGATAGGAGCTGACTTGATGCGACAAGACGGAAACGTATTGGGTCCGGGATCACGATTTGATCTCGGACCATTCCCGATCGAATCAAGACGGTTCAACTTGGTTCTTTTCCAATATCAGACCTGTTAGAGAGAGTGGACGAGTTACCAAGAAGCGCAGACGAGGCTATAAGGCCTGCCCTGAGTTAGGGCCACCCACTAGACGAAGAAGATCCTGTACAAGACAGGAGGGTTTCAGTGATATCACCCGAAGACAACCAATTTCAATACGATCGGGTTAAAACTGCCCAACAAGACATCTCGACGTGCCAGGGCACCAATGGCGGAATAGGTTGTGGAGCAGGGAGAGTCATGGGGACCGGAAGGGCATCCGAAGACATAATAGTAGCATCGTAAACTTAATCCCAGCACAGTATATAAGGAGTCAGGACTCGTAGATTTAGGCAGCAGATTATTCCGGGGCTGTAGTGCACATCGCATCGCAGGGTCTGGGTAGTGGTGCTCTGTATAGTGACTTGTTGCTTGTCCGCACTAGTACTAGAAAGGCTTGAACGAACGATTTTGATTGATAAAACCAGTTGTGATCTTTTGAGTTAAAAGCCCCAAGTTCGTTGAAGCTTGGAAGCGTTGCAGAACGTGCATAGTCGGAAACGGGCTATTGCGAAACTTACCAGTTCTATTGAACACCCAACAAACCCCAGACCTTAACAGGCTGTAACTTGAACACTATCAGACCCAATATTCCATTTGAGAGCCTAGTTCCCAAAAAGAACCAATTGACCGACTGAGAACGTTTCTTGTTGACCCTACCATACATCGTTTTGGTCTATAGGATCTAATACTTGATCCGACACCCCCGAACTTCACAGAGCTTGCACTAGAGGATATAAGAGTGGTGGTTTTGGTTGTTTTGTGTTGGTTTTGGTTCAGTGTGATCATTTCATTATCCAAGAACGCACTTTATAGCTTTTGCCTGCGCCTCGAGTGACGGCCGTTCACCGTTAGTGTTGTTCGGGTCGGGTCGGGCCTGAAAGCCCGGGCTTGGGTCGGGTCGGCGTAGGGTCGGGCCTGAAAAATATCCTGAGCCCGACCCTAGGCCCCAGGTAGGGTCGGGTCGGGTCGGGCTTGGGCCTGAGCCTGGGCCTGAGTACGTTTTTCAGAGACTTGATCAAGTAAGTTTTTTCGAACATGAACATGTTATACAACACACTACTGACCTCATCTATCCTCTTCCATTTCTTAGTAGCCTGAATTTACCCTTCAACGAAGATTTGAACTATCATCATACATTGTGGACAAGTTCTGTCAAACCATCTGGCCACACAAATGCTGTTGAACTCGATGTCAAGTGAGCGCCGCAACACAATCCACATTTGACGTACAAGAGTGAGGGGTAAAATATTTTTTCCTCACCAAAAGTTCGGTGGAAAGGATACACAAACCGACCCGGGCTCAAGCCCGGGTCGCGGGTCTTGAAAAATCTCAGGCCCGACCCTAGGCCCGACTCAAACTAGGGTCGGGTCGGGTCTGGGTCGGGCAGGGTCGGGTCGGGCTTGGGTCGGGCTTGGGCCTAAGCCCTGGCCCGGGACATCACTACCCGCCGTGCCGTCAAACAACGCGTAAACACATCATTTTCTTCGGGACGCAGGTTATTCGAGTGCAGATACCTTTACATACATTTAAGGTAGACATGAATGAATGAAGAACTTCGAAAGTATCTTGCCCGACTGGCGGTGGACGACGGTGGGAGTCAGTCCCGGCCTGACGTGCTCGACATCAGACGGGTTGTTTGGTTCCGGCAACTTCTGATGTGACCTGCAGCACAGCCTCCTGCACCTGCATCTGCATGCAGGAGCTCTACTCTGAGCCCACCTATTGCATCAGATCAGCTGGTCCTTGACTTCATCCTCTTCGCCAACTCTTCGCCGTGCCCTGCCTGCACTTTGCGCTTTGCTTGCTTGATACTATTTTCGATGGCGCCGAAACAAGTCAATGGATCTTGAATGGATCATCCTGATACGCCTCTTCACTGTATTCAGTCTTGATCAAGGACGGCGGAAAGAAATCAGTCAAGGAACGAGTCAGCGGTGGGCGGATTCAAGTCGTTCACTAATCGCCCACAAACTACCACCTCCGTGATTTCATACCAGGGTGTATAGAAAGGCACCACTGTGCTAGGCTACACTCTGCGGCTAGAGGCGAGTCATGTCCATCGGTTATACGCTCCATTTTGGTATTACTAAGTATCTGCTGGATGAATCTCCTCCGTCCACTTGGCCGAATGTACAATGTCGTCGTCTCTGTGAACCACGGACTTAGTCCTCCGGAAACCGGCCGTTTTCAATTCCAACCTCGGGCGTAGCGCATCACCGATCCCGATCAACTGTGGCAGTCTAAAATTCTCGTTGAATGAACAAGCGCGTAGAAATGGAGCTCGAACCGTGCTCCGACTGTGCGTCCAAGCATCTTCCCGTATGCGACCCCACCGTATGGTATTGCTTGCTCTGGGGTCCCTCGTATCCGCGCGAACTCCATCGCCATCCCGATTGAGTGTGTTTGGGGCAATGAGTATTGGAAGCTCCACTCTGGAACCGACCCAGATGTGAAACAGGTCTGCCTCCACCTCTTTGATGCCCTACCTTTCACTACTTGTTTGCCTAGAGCTTTGTTGTCTTTGGTAGCCTGGATGCCTCATGCTTTGCCTTTTGGACCTTGGTCGATCGTGTGGTCTCACACCGGCAACCTCTTAATTCTAATTCCATTGGTGAGTAATTGTGAATAATATTTACTGCTCAAATTAATAATTTAGTAGCCCGCTCGCGCGGCAGGGCCCACTATCCATCCGATCCCTATGAAGACTGAAGAAAACAGTTCTAATTATGTAGGTTGACTTGCGTTGCGGAGGTTTGCGTTACTTATACAACAACTTCGCACACGAAAAACATAGTGAGAGTGAGCACAGCTGTGACAGCACATTTGCAGCACATTGTTCTTGCGGTTCAGTCATGTGGAAGGTCAGTAAATTTCATTTTCAAAACTCATCCAGATACCGATGGGAACATTTGTGGATTGTATTCCATTCAAAGCTCGGCACCCTCGCCCGACCTTCGGTCGGCTCGAGCGCCTCGCGGGAAGTTGGAAGTCCCGTTGGTCGTGGACCGATGCTCCCGTGTATGTTTCTTTCAGGAACATCAGGTAACAATAATAAGAGGCAGAGTTTTACACCTTGCCTGAGGCTAATGTTGCAAGGCTGCTGCTTGTGCGATGTGGACGGAGTTTATAGGCTTCAATATATTGCTCGGCAGTAGTGATCTCCAAGCCTTGGCTCATCCCTCGGGATATGTGGCCGATAATCCTGTAGAAAGTAGACAGGGAGTTGACTGAAAGGTTTAAATGAACCGTGACTCGATCGTTGGTTGTTTCCTAAGTCCCAATTGATTGAATTTGGTCTAAGACTTGGGACATTGATGATGCCTCCCAAAAGACGATATGTTGTCCTTCTTGCGGTGAATTATGACCCTGTATCACGTCCACGATGCATTTTGCGAGATAGAGGATTTCTTGTTGGTGGTTCGGGTCTTACCGAAGGATCACGGTAGCTACCGGTGTTTTGAGGAGGTGCAAAAACCCACTACTAAAGATGGTGGGAATCAAAGGTTGAATAATGAAGAGCCCGAACGATCCGGGAGGTGGAATTTCGGAAGCCATGGAACGCAGCAGCGTACATCCCATGTATGTAGTACGAGCCCCGGCTGTTTCTTGCACCTCCCTCAAACCTCCCTCTCAATAGCGCACCTAACTTTGTGAGCTAATTTTGGGGGCTGATTGGATGTTCAGGCAGAACTAGATGGAGGAACTGCGTTAAATATCATGGCTTGACTTTGGCCGCAGTTTCGAACACAAAGATCGAGAATCGGAAATCGCCGTGATCGCACAAGCTTCGACAAATATCACAAGTTGACTTTGGTGCAGTTTCAACCGCAGAGATTGAGAATCGGAAATCACCGTGAGGGGGCAAGCTTTTGGCAAACTTCGACAAATATCATAAGTCGACTTTGGCACATTTTCAACCAGAATGATCGAAATGCGGGAATCACCGTGATCGATCATGTACAAACAACAAATATCATAAGTCGCTGAAACCCGTTTTTTTTGAGGAGGTACAAAAACCCACTACTAAAGATAGTGGGAATATGATGAGTAGTGTACCGTACGCTGCTATGCTGTAGAGAGCCTAACTGCTCATGCGCGACTCCAGTCTGATTCCGATTCCGGCTCGGATACCTCAAGATCATGGAGCCAGTCGGCACAATAGCAATGACCTGGCAGGCATACACAGTACCTGTGCGAGCTTTGAGGACGGTTTTGAGCAACGAAGAGGAACACACTCACCCGGGGTAAATTTTCCGGCGAGTAGTATGGTGGATGCTTTATTTCTTCAATTTTGAAATCCGGATACTGAGGATAGGTGGGGCCGCATTCCTGGTCCAGTAACTGCGGCCGATAGAAAGCATTGGTTGAGGTCCGTGGACATCGCATCATCGACTGCGGGTCGTATCTATCAATCGACCAGGACGATTGTTGTAGGTTCGAAATGCCATATTGTGTTACCGGAAGCCCAGGGAATTCCTGGTACCGACCTAGGGACCAGGTCTACCGAAAAAAATTCCCATTTGATCAGATCTGAGACATGCCGTCGGTGATGTCCGAGCATAGCCACACAGCCCGCTGTCCAAAACCTCAAAAATGCAATTTGCCTCGATCATGACGGCATCTTCTCTGGTTACCGTCCACAGCCACACATCTGGACCTCCAAAACAATTCGCCTCGATCATGAAGGCGTCCTGCATGGTTCTCCATAGCGACTTATAGTGACATTAGAGCTTATTGGAAACAGCTGAAAAGTGAATTTTTAGTTAGTAGTGGGGCCTCTATTTGGCGCGACCTCCCGCTCTCACTTTTCAGCTGAATTTTACTTTTCAGTTGCGTCCAAATAAGCTCTATTATATCTTTGCAGCGTGAAGTTGAACTCAACAACTGTTTAGAATATTGCCTCGATGACGACTTGATTGTCCTAAAACTTAAAGCAATGCAGAGTCGGAGAGTCCTCCTGCCCCTCCAGGCTGAGCCTCCATTCTCCCAGATTCCCCCCGCTTGTACATATTGAACCTGTTGTCGCAAACCCACCTGAATAATGCTTGTCTGCTTGAGCGATGTACGATGGGGTAGAATTGTACTTCGTTGATTTTGAATACAAATGGATCCTGGGGACTAGCAACGGGGTATCGGTCGGTCAGGAGGTACCAGGGGTGCCCGGAGGGCGTTATGAATTTAAAAGTTTCCATTGGTTTATAGGATTCTGTACGCGGATGCTTCAAGTTCGATCGTGTCCCGATCGGCGCGCTTGGCGGGGAGGATTTTCCGGATGCAGATCCACTCTGCGCTTCTACAGAACGATATGTGCAAGTGAGCCCCATCTTGGTACACCGCTCGCATGGCATGCAAGGGGGAAGTCCGCCTGTTGTGGCCGTCATACACTACATAAGAGACGGTGAGCACTGAGAAACCCAACACAACAACCAATTGTTCTGAAACAACAAGTACATACCTTCACTTTTCTTCTGCGGCAATGCACGCACGCAAGCCAAACTCTTTTCCTTTGCCTGGATAACTTGGCCATGGCATTAGGGGGATTGCGTTGAGACATGACTGATGATGCATCCGTGTCCACGGAATGCGGGTCAAGTTATACTGTATGTGCAGTGGGCGTCTACACGCTTGCAGTAATCGTATCTTGAATGATTTGGCGGAGGATCGGCAACCCGATGTTCCGAAGGGGCGCCGTGTAAGGTGCCTCAAAAGGTGCAGATGAATACCCAAGGTGCGTGTTCATTCGCTGCGATTTCAAGTGAGGCCGATCGAATGGGACTTGCATAAGCTCCGGAAGAATGTTCAATGGAAGAGCTGTGGAATCAAGCGACGGGTTATCCTTTTATGGAGATTACGGCTTGCGCCCAATTGACAGTTGATGCATTTCCCGCACGGGACCGCGCGCTCCCCGAGCGCTCGTAGGCCAGGCCGGTCATACAAGTTTCACAATATGCTTCAAAGCATAGGGGCCAGTAGTCGGAAGACCGCAGGATGAGTTGAATCCGAGGGCTTCGAGCCACGCCGCTCCAAAATTGACATGGTGGTTGAAAGTCGAAAGACTTCGGGGGATTTGTTATGCTTCCAACATCTTAATATCGTGTTCGAGGGGTTCGGGACGTTACTAGATCTGATTTCAACCAGAATGCACGAGTTCTCCCGTACAAATTCACCGCCAGCTATCGGGCAGAGTATCTTCGCTTGCCTGACAGGCACCGTCATCCCTCCCTTTACAAAAAAGCAAGTACCACAGTTTTTTTTTTGGTACGCCACGGGTGTATCCAGCGTTTCGGACGAAGGTACCACGCACCTCTGCGACGCTGGATAGGGAACTTCCTCGGCTATTATCAATCTCATCTATTCTCCTCGCATCAGCTCTTATCGTTGTTCGCTCCCGCTCAGGGTCAAAGCGATGAGTTCCCGGATGCTGGATGTGCGCAAGAGCTTAATATATTCACAGTGGTGTGAACCAAATGGAAATATATATTCAACACCTCCACGATCTAAAGTGGCAACCTCAAGTATTCCTGGTTCCGTAGGTAACCAGGTCTCAGATCGATAATCCCACAATGTGTCTGAGCTGCGCTAGGTCGTTGTAGCTCCGGCCCGCGCTTGCCGGTCTGCCGCGTTTTTCTGCGCGCTAAAAAGGCTTGCGTCTGCCGGGGTCGAACTGCTGACCTTACCATAAGTCCCTACTGGACCTCACGCTAACCACTAGACTACTGAGGTATTGGGTAGGCTACACTTCCTTGTTCCTACCACTGTTCGGCATTGGCTTCTTTCCCTCGGAGACGGCTTCCTCCCTATTTTCTTTTGTCTTTTAGTTTTTCCCTCCCTCGCTTTCACCCCTTCCCGCTCCCCTTTGTCTTCCTCGGTCTCCTGAGAATTATACTTACAAATCAATCCGCGTCAGTGCTTACTCACCTCGGGCTGATTAATCATAACCTTCTCACGGCAAGCTGCGTTACGAAGCGTTGCTTGTTCTCTATATTATGAAGACTGGAAGGCAAAGTTAGAGTCCGTCTACCCCCGTCCGTTCTCTTCCGCTGCACCGACCTCTGCATTGTGAAATTTCCTGCTTTCGAGGTGGCTTGATCTGTCTGACTGTTTAAGGTAGAAAGTTGCAGCCTAACCTTTGTGACCCTTTAGACACTGTCGTTGGCCTCCCTTGACGTATGGCATCCTCCTCCGGATTGAGTCTGTCTCCATCTCGCGCCGTTTGTTTGCGTCTCTTCACACGCGTTGCAGGTAGACGGCAGAAGAATTTGCTGGCTCGATCCAGTCGTTCGAATCCCGGTTCGCATCTTCTCGTTGCCGTGACCGTTTTGCTGACGGTTCCCATGGCAAGACGCAAACCCTCATCTGCGCCGTGTAGCGGTGTCTTCCTTGACACCGCTCCCCATCCGAGCCACGGTGGGCGATCCTGCTTATGATGGTTCAACGTACTTCAGTTGCTATGAATTGTCCATCCGTTACTCGTTCTCGTTCTGTTCTCGTGAGCCGTACCTAAACCTGCACCCGGATGATTTTCACGTCCTCGGAAAATATCGTGCGGCTACTTGTGCCTGCGTTGCGGATTTCGTCGCGCTATTTCATCATTTGCAGTCCGATCACTTGATTCAGCTCATTCGCGCTCACGATTTGCAGGCGTCCGGCCAGTCTAAGACTGCGTTGTTGAAAGCCCTGATCTGTCATGATTGCACCGTGGCTTGTCCTGGTGCTACCGCTATCCTTGTGTTTTGTCGGCTCGCGCATTACCGTACCGTCTATACCGGCATTCGCCTCGACCCGGATATCCCGCGCCCAATCGTTAGCCGTCCTGTTCCTCGGTTAGAACCCCGGATTGGCTCTCGAGACCGCGTTGCCGATGTCCATCTTCGTGCACGCGACGAACGCCCTGGTGTGGTGATGCTGAGAAGTTCTAACCCAGAAGATAGTATCCTGCCGTTCCCCCCCACCGTCAGCTTCAGTGACAAGATGGAGATCGTGCGCGGATGGCAATCAGTCAACACTCCGGATAAATGGCTCCCTTCATCGTGCTCCGTTTGCGGGCAGAAAAAGGACGCCCTCCAGATTTCCACCGTCGATCCGAGGACCTTCGATTTGACCCTACTGACAAATCCTGATTTGCCTCCGCATCTCTTGCCTTCCACGTACAACCTCTCTGCATATCAGCACGCGATTTTATACTACAAGGCTATGCACAGCACGGAGTGCCTCGGCCCTTTGGATATCTGTGCATCGTGCTTGTCGTCGCTCAACGCCAACAGACAGCCCTTGGACTCTTGGGCCAACTTCCAGTATCACGCGTATGATCGGCTCCCTCCCCCAGTGGACTCGGCCTTCTTGAACGCGTCTATGTTTGACTTGATGCTTGTGTCTCACAGTCGCACCACTAGGGTAACCCATCTGTACAGTAACAAGAAGGGCTCGGTATGGCAAGGGACCAATGCGGCGACCTCCCAGCGATATAACCAGGGCAACGTGGCCATCATGCCGCAGGATATTGCGACATTGCGTCCTCTCCTTCCTCCTGGCCGCGAAGAGATAAAGGAGGCGATGTGTGCTCTGTTCGTTGGTGCATCTACGGTCCCCACCGAGGACACCATTCATAAGCTGAGCCCTGTTCTCGTTACCAAAAGCCGTGTCATCACCATGCTGGATTTCCTTTTGACTAGCAACACACTGTACAAGAGAGCTGCAACGTTCAGTCAAAGCAACTTGGATGATCTTTTTTCCTTTGCAAATCGGAAACGGGACACGAGCTTCCCCCATGCCGCTGAGCTAGCTTGCCTGCCGCTGAGTGATGTCAATCCCGTCGCTACTAGCTCTTACACTTCACGCTCTGACCGCACAGGTGATGATGACCCTGAAGATGATAATGAGCCGGGCAAAATTGTGATGGAGGCCGTTGGGTACGCTGCTGGTGAGCGAACACCCGAGTCCTACTCCGTGATGAAAGCCACTGCTCTTGCGTGGTGTTTAGATCGCAACAAGTTCATCCAGATGCAGACCGGTTCGACGTTTATCTCCGAGAACGATTTCGGTATGATCACCTTCGCGTTTCCTCATCTGGATCCGTACGGCATCGGTGGGTTCAACGAACCGTTGCGCCCTTTCGCTCAAAGGATATCTTTCGAGCGATACGTGAAGAATCTCTTGATGCAGCACCACGGCAGGTTTCAGAACGATCCGAATTTTGCTTACGTTTGTTGGAACATCATGCAAAAGAAAGAGGTGAACAGGCACATTGCTTTTCGCACCAGCGCGAGTTCCCAGGCGACCGTCGCTGCAGAAATCAAGGAAGTGGCGCCTGCGCTTACCGAGCTCATCCAGAAATGGGAAGCGGAACCTAATGCCAAGCCGTCCACAAAACAAGAAAAGCGTGCAATGCGCGTTCTCAAAAAACTGAAGCTCATAGCTAAAGACCTTAAAGGCAGTTCTGGTTACAAGCAATGCCGTCGTAACGAAATCCGGGCCCTTATTCGACAGATGTCGACACCTGCTCTATTTGTGACTTTGAATCCCGCGGACATCGTGGATCCCTTGCTCGGTGCTATGGGCGACCTGGACTTCGATACTTGGTCTTCAATGTCCCGTTTCGAACGGTCCCGATACGTTGCTCGTAACCCGGCGGTCGCCGCCCTGTACTTTGATCGCGTGATAAACGCGTTCGTTCATAGGATATTGAAGTATAGCTCGACAGGTTCTTCGGGGACGGACCAGTCAGCGAATGGTTTGTTCGGTCACTGCACGGCGTATTATGGCATGGTGGAGGCCCAAGGGCGGGGAACTCTTCACTGTCATATGCTGATTTGGATAGCTGGTAATCCATCGCCTCAAGTTCTTCGTGATCGCATGGCTGCAGACGATGGCTTCAAAGCTGCGGTATTCAGTTGGCTGGAGTCTATCATTTCCTGCGAACTCCCGGGCATGACAGAGGTACGCGAAGAGACTTGCGAGAAGGATACGTTGCCTCCCGAGGCGCCGTCTAACTTTGTAGATCCGCGGTTAAGACCGAGTCCCATGGCACCCGTCGACGGTGACTCTGCCACTGAGCTACAGTTTCAGCGCGACTTTAGGGAAACGGTCAAATCCCTGGCGATCGAATGCAATTGGCACGTGCACCAGGCCACTTGTTGGAAGCACTTGCATCCTGGTCAACCTCGCAATGACACGACGTGTCGCATGGGGATATCTGGTACTACGCAGCGCTTTACTGAACTGGATCCCGAAACGCAGTCTATTTTATTGCGCAGATTGCATCCCCGAATCAACAATTACAACGACTTTGTTTTGTTTTTGCTCAGGTGCAACATGGATATTAAATACGTGGGCTCGGGAGAGGGTGCGAAAGCTCTTGTCTTTTATATTACTGACTATATCACAAAGTCCACCCTTCCCGCCCACGTCGGTCTATCTGCACTCGAGTATGCTTTGAAGAGGAACGAAGAAAAGTTCCGCGAACGTTTGGACGACGCGACCGAGTCGGAGATCGACCGGAGTCTTTTCACCAAGACCGTGATGTCGATTATGGCGCGGCAGGAAATATCCCACCAACAGGTCATGAGCTATCTCGTCGGCGGCGGCGATTGTTACCGAAGCCATTCGTTTCGTGTCGTCCATTGGGGGGACTTTGATAGGCTCGTGTCCAAATGGGAATCGACCCTTCCTCCGCCAGAGGATGATGGAGCACTGTCTGAAACGGAAAGTGACTACGACGACGAAGAATTAACGGCTCGCAATCTGAACGACGAAGTTCAAGTCACTCTTACGTTCAACGGTGAAAGTGTCAATGCTTCGAACGACTTGACTGACTACTGCATGAGGTCTACCGATTCGGAGTTTGAGTCCCTCAGCTTATGGGCATACGCTGCGGGTACAACCAAGCTGACAACGCAGAGCGACGAAGCGCGCCTCGAAAAAGTACCAGTCCGGGTCGCACCCAACGGCGCCATCAAGCCTAGACGAGGGAAGCCTGCTTTTGCGAGGGGCAGCTTCGCTCGGGACCATCCCCAAGCGGATACCCATTTACTTCGTTCGCGTTCGGCGGTCGTCCCTGTATTATTGGGGCCGACGTTGCCTCGCCCGGACAGGAGCAGCGCGGAGTATGAGAGATGGTGCCGAGCTATGCTGATTATATTCAAGCCCTGGCGCGTGCCCTCGGATCTGAAAGATTCGGCTCAATCTTGGGCAGATGCATTCGCGGATGCCCTACCCCATTTTTCGCGCGAAGCCAAGCGCATCATGCGCAACATGAACGTTGAGAACGAGTGTCAGGACGCTCGCGATGAGCACAGTCGACAGCGTCAGCGTGGCGAGCGTGGCCTTCTTCGAGGGGGGGATCTTGGTGTTGGTGGTGGTGATATATTCAGCTTGTCCAATGCGCTGGATAACGACACCCTACTGGACGACCCCGACGACTTTGAAGAGGATCGCGAGGAGGGTGCTCGCGTAGACAGGGATGCGACACAGGTTCGTTAGCTTTTGCGGCTATTAATGTTGAAACCATCTTGACCAATTGATGCAGGTTGCTGAGTTATCCTCTCTATTGGACCGTCTTGACCTGTGGTGTCAACGAGGGAACGGGGCATCCGGCGTCGATCATGTGTTGACGACGGCAACGTCTCCTTCGGAGCAAGCCGCCTTGAACGCGCAGGCGGTACTAATGGGCGTACTGAAACGGGATAGGCGCCCGAGCAAAAGGAAAGCAGTGGACGACCTTGCAGATGGATCGCGCAAGCGGCTTCGCACGGTCGACCAAGACACGGATCCTTCAGCGCAGTTGACGATCTTAGCCGATGTGGGAGCCATTCAAGTGCACAACATCCAACCCCGCCACGTTACGTCCACTGAAGCGGCAGGTATCCTGGAAGACGTTATTACCGAGATGAACATCCGTGGTAACAAGGAGCAAGAGAGAGCTGTGCGCATCGTCGGCGAGCATTTCATTGCCGGTACTGAGGAACAGCTCCTGTTGTATATCGCCGGCGTTGGGGGCTCGGGAAAGAGCTACGTGATTCATGCGCTCGTCGAGTTGTTCAAAAGATGCGGTGCATCCGATCAGCTCTTATTGAGCGCTCCGACGGGGTGTGCAGCGGTCCTGATCAGTGGCTACACCATCCACGCTTTAACCTTTCTACCGCGCTCGGATTTCAAGATCAAAAATCTCGCCGAGACATTGGAGGAAATTTGGCGAGACGTTCGCTATCTCATCCTCGACGAAATCTCCATGGTGTCGGCCAAGCTGCTCTCCCAGATTTGCCACCGTATCATGAAAGCTAGAGCCTGGGCCACTAAAGGCCGCGAGGTTGCGTTTGGTGGCATCAATGTCATTTACCTCGGGGATCTCGGTCAACTGAAACCTGTCCGGGCGCTCTCCTTCTTCAGTCACGAGTTGGTTTCCCACATCTTACCCAGCACCGTGATGACGATGGACGGGCAGAGCGCCCTCATAGGGGCGTACCTTTGGCGAACAGTCAAGAAGGTGGTCATATTGCGCAAGAATTGGCGGGCCCAGACCGATCCGCGGTTCACGAATCTGTTGGCACGTATTCGGGAGGGAATCGCTTGGGATGGAAGGCAGCCCATGACGGCGAAACAGCGAGGCACGGGGGCCAATTATGTCGTCTCGGACTACGAGACCATCCAAGCGCGACAGTTTCACCTTCTCCCAAAAAGCGATCAGGAGCGATTCCAGAGCGCACCAGTGATTGTGGCGACGAAGGTTGTTCGGGACCTTATCAACAGTCGCTCGGCACAGGAGTTTGCTGCCAGGAAAGGCCAACCGCTCATCACTTACAAGTCAGCAGACCGTTTCAAACGCGAGAACGTAGGGCCGGCGCTGCAAAAGCGTTTGTGGAAAGTTCGGTCGAAGCTAACGAAAGATTCGCTCGGAGAACTGCCGCTCGTCATTGGCATGCCCGTTATAGTGACGGAGAACATTGCTATCAAAGCTAGTGTTGTCAATGGCGCACAGGCTATCGTCGAGCGCATCATGTACGATGAAGACAACGATGGCAACCGGTATCTAAAGTGTGTCTACGTCTCTATCAAAGACGCTGGAGTAACGGCGCATGGGATCGACTCGGAATTCATTCCTATCTTCCCGGTGACCACCAGTTTCGTCTACACTGCCAGTGATGGTATGAAATATACCATCAGCCGTTCTCAAGTCCCCCTGTTACCAGCGTTCGCGTTTGTGGACTACAAGGTGCAGGGTCGCTCGATGACCACGGCCAACATCGATATTAGAGATTGCAGGAGCCTGCAAAGCGTCTACGTGATGCTGTCTCGGGCCACATCGCTCGATAGTTTGTGCATTTTGCGTGCTTTCCCACCTCGCAAGATTTACCAGCGGCTCGGGGAGGAATTCCGAGTTGAGTTCGAGCGCCTCGAGCGCCTCGCTGACTTGACGGAAAAGGTGTGGGACGCACGCGGTGACAATACCAACATGCAATATTAGGTACAGGGATTCGTTTCTTTGCATCCCTCGTGTTTGACACCGTCACAAAAGGGGCAACATCCAAATCATGCGGACTGACTGCCTCCCCCAGTACTGGGTGCGCTACGGAATAGGACCGCCTGCACCGTCTGACTCCACACGTTTCCCAACTCCGTGGTGAGGACAGTGTCGCGCTCATAGACTTAGCTGACGTTCTTGTTTAGGGTACCCGGTTAATGCGCTTCGCCATTGGTGACTGTGCGTTTACGCGGCCTTTTCCCCCTTTCTGCAGTTACCCCTTAGCGTACTACTTTCCGGCTGATATAAATGTAAATGTCCGTGTGCCAGCGTCGATTTTATTGTCGAATTTCTTTCATCAATCACTCGGCATGTCCCGGCACTTTGATGTGATGGCGATTACTTATCAGCGTGCTTGCAAAGCACCGGTTACCAAGCGAAGAACCCTTCGGAGCTGACCCTGCGCTGACTATCGTGAATCTTTCCTCAGGAGGGAAAACCTACATCACCGCAAAGATGAATGGATGTCTTCACGCTACTTCTGCTCCCTCCTGCCTGGTACCTCGATGAGCGCTCCCAAAACACTGATGCGCATGAATTGGTCTGTCATTAATGAGACTAAGGCGCAGGTAGAAGAGATGAAGGAGGTACGTTAACTCGTCTCTTGTGGGCCAACGCGCGTCCGATCGTCTGCGATAGGTCCAGCCGATAACCCATGCAGCATGGCTGTTCCCGGACACAGATAGTAACGAGCGCGTCTGGGTCCGCGTCCCGGTAGTCGTTGGCTTGGAAAAGGCGTTCTCCGCCGGGGAAATGGACGCGGATGTGTGGCTTTCAGCAGGACGTGGCGGGACGGGCGCTGCAATGAATTATCTGGCGAACTGTATCCGTGTCGAGCGATTTCCCCCGGACGAAGTTTCGCCCCTCGACCACTTCTACAGTATCGTGGTTACTTCTCAGCGCGACACTGGGTCCTCCGTCCACCCGGTCAACTATTTGATCAGTAGTTGGCTACCTGACGTTGAACGGAAGTGGCGCGGAAACGTACTGGTGTTTAAGCACGGCAAGCGCGCTGGGAATCCTATCATCAGCATCGCTCGGGAAGACGAGGCTATTGTGAAGGCCATTCTAAAAAGGTCGCTATTATCTATGATCACCAAGCGCGGGCACTGACTGTGTTCACAGCGTTATCAGGGAGTGTTTGCTCCGTCGAGACAGGATATCAGTTTGAACGTGTCTATTATTTTACAACTCCTAAATCCCGTGCAATGGTCGTAACCCCGGAATTCGTCCGCTGTGTTCAATTTCGTGGCTACAGTACCTACGAAGTAAACTCCAACTCATGTTGCATGATGTTGGGTGCTTCCACGTCCTCTGAATCGTACGCCTGCAGCGCACGTCAGTCTCTTACTCAATTTCATTTGCCGTTCACGTACCCTAGTTTCCCCTTTGCGCAGTATCAGCACGTGTTCCAAACTGAAGTGAACCGCGGCTCTGCCCCCCCGAACCCCGGTGCCACTGCAACGAGACACGATGTCGAAGCTTACTCCCACGTCCACAAAATCCCCTGGTTGCACAGCGGAAGGACTGCATTGCACGTTGCTTGCCTTACCCGAGCTATCAGTCAATAGCTGACCCGCTTTCAGCTGTTTCAGAATTCGCCAGTGCTTTGCTGCGTTCCGTAACCACCCTCTCGGATCGTCGCCCATCCGGATGTTGTTTGGCAAGTGCTCGTTCTGGCTGTTTATCTACACCGACGTGACAGGTTAGCGTCCCACTCGAATTCAGTTCCGGGAACGAGCCTTTTGGAAAACCCTCCGCCTAAGCTTCATCTCGTGTGGGCCGTAAGACTCGTTTCTGCTGCTGCCTAGCAAGAGGTTGTTGCGAATGACGTAGAGTATATTTGCGATGGTGCTCATTTGCGCTGTCCACGCCTCGCCATCCCCCGTCAAGTTCAAAGTCTGGATAGTGCGAATGCACCGTTCCGGTTCCCTTGAGCGTCGTCAGAAGATGCGTTGGGTCAATACTGGTGCACTCCACTTACCCGTCCCAATTTCCTAACGCTCTCAAATTGCAGGACGAGACACTCCCTTGAATTCGGATTGATACGACGCACAGATTGCCGTGCATCGACGGGGGGACGTGTCGGTAAAAAAAGGCATGGGGGCGACTCGAATCGTGCGATGCGGAGTTTAACCCAACGTATGCCCAATCGTCCACACCTTCGATCGTCGGCGGTACCAAGTCGCTGGAGTGCATCCTCGAGGTATCATTTGGGATGCCAAGTTCCTTGGTAAAACAAAATTCCTCGTCCCACAGATCACAAGCCAGGACGCAGGTCTCATCTGCGAGTACACCGAGTGTTTGTACCAAACAGATTGGATGCACTCCCAGGGCGCACCTTGCACGAAAGACATCTTGCAGTTCTGAAACGCAGCACTCGAACAACCTGCATTCAACTTATATAAGGTTCGTTGGTAATTCTTCTGGATGCAGATCAATCATGAAAACGCGACAGTCATCGTTGCTTTAAATTCAAGTACGCATGGTTTAGTCAGCCATCCAACCAATGTTCCGATGGCACAGGTTTGTAAGATCAGATACAGCGAATACCCTTGGTAAGCCATGCGTCCTGATTAATCTTCTCACTGATTACTGAGCAGTGGCCCGAGGGGGTCTGGGACCGTGCGAAGAGGTAAGGGGTCTAGGTCAGAGCAGGATAAATAGAGATCCAACCGATTCTCATTGCCACTTTGCATTGATATGTCGTCCCCTCGAAAACGTGGAGCTACTCAAGCGAAAGCAACGGCTGCGACTCGTAAGCGCCACAGGTTCTGCCGTCTCCCGTATCACTGGCCGTCCAAATGTTAAATCGTCCGTAGGTCTGTGGAGTCGGACTCCGGCGCAGTAGAAGAAGAAGAGGATGCGCCCGCGCCAACTCCGAGTCCCAAAGGTCGGCGGAAGGCCCCTGCCAGGAGCCCAAAGAAGAAAGCCAAGCGAGTCAAGTCACGTCCTGTTTTCTAACGCTGACTTAAGCATAGAATCGTTGAGGAAGAAGAAATACTCGACGATGAAGCCGCCGAGGAATCGGATGAGGCGAAAGAAGAAGAGGATGCGCCCGCGCCAACTCCGAGTCCCAAAGGTCGGCGGAAGGCCCCTGCCAGGAGCCCAAAGAAGAAAGCCAAGTGAGCCAAGTCACGTCCTGTTTTCTAACGCTGACCTAAGTATAGAATCGTTGAGGAAGAAGAAATACTCGACGATGAAGCCGCCGAGGAGTCGGATGAGGCGAAAGAGGAGTCGGACGAGGAAGGAGCAGAGGACGACGATGACGCCGACTCGACGGGCGTGAATGGCTCAGACAGGCACAGCACTCCGCCCACGTCGCAGTCGGACAGCGGGCGCAAGGCACCGTCGACTCCGAAGAAGTCACCTAAAGGTGGGAAGGTTCCGGCGCGAGTTACGTGGTGTGGTTAACAAGTTACTTTTTGGCTAGGCAATGGCAAAGCTGGAAAGACGTCCACCCGCAAGATTGCTCCTGAGGACATGCCAGAACCCGGTAGCTTGGAGGACGCTCGCTACCGCAAGCTGGACTCCGAGAGGCTCGATTATTCGACGGCAGATGTGATCAGGCATGTCTTTGCAACCGGGGGAGCATTATATCGGACCTGACCTTATCGACGCTAGACGTGTAATTACAATCTCAGCTTTCCAAGACGCGGGCAAAGGCATCTATCCCCTAGGCAAGTGTCCCCCAGACGGAAAATGGAACTCCGTTCTCCCATGGGACAAGACCGAGTCGTTTCTTCGTCAGGGAAAGTCCGAAAAGCCTATCATATTGTGGGCGGTAGGCGAAGTCACCGACCGCTACCTAGTTGGATCCGGCGATATCGAGCCAAGCAAGATCAATGTATCCTTCAAACCCTTGGACAGTCGCTTGCGGCCCTACTGTGTTAAATTAATGCACGATCTCTCCACCCCGCCTGACTCTAGTGCGCTTTGCATTTCAATCCTTAGATTCACCGTCTCACCTCAACCGAATTGTTTTCTAGCGCTGTCGGCGTACTGGATGGCAGATAGTATCAACTGCTCGGCATGGACGGCCAAGCGCAACGAGGAAGTGAGTCTCTCCTCCTGCCGACGTCCAGGTCGTAGTGCTCAGTGGCCACGTTGCTAGGCCCGCCCGTTCACGGAGATATATGATGCAACGGATCGGTTCCGGAGCAAATCGTCAATGAACAAGTTGGACCGCCAAAAAGTCGACATAGGGGACATAGTTCTGATGGAGCTGTACGTTTCACGCTACAGCAACAAAGATAAAGATAAACGAAAGAGCGGAGGCCCGTGGGGGACGTACTTGGCTGTCTTCTCGTTCAACTCCATTTCGATCTTGGAGAAAGCACCGCTGGGATGTAAGCACTTGTTTCGACCCACTTGCTTGAAATCCGCTGACAAGCGGGGAACAGTGCCCAAAAAGGAGGAGCCATGTGTACAGGCGGAAGACGTTGATGTTGACTTTTGAGCCGTTACTCAGCGCGTTTCAAATGTACCACTATTAATATGATCCGTTGCTTCTGTCTTGAAATCAGGTTTCTTAGACCGCCCACGTTCTCCCGCCTACGTTCTCAGCTGCGTCAACATGGAGTCGCAGCCCGTCCGGGTCGCGCGTAAAATGGAGCAAATTACAATCAAAGCGACCGTGAGACGTGAACGCTGACCTTGGTTCAAAGCTCATTTTGTCCTAGCGATCGTACCCCGTCGTAAGCGCCCTATTGTTCCCCACGGAGGGTGCGCGGGCCTGCATGGTCAGGTGTGGCAGCAAAGTCTGCGAGGCAGATGACTTTCGACTTGGCCACGTTCGATGTTGGCTTCTGGGTGTCCTCTTGCCGCGACTGCAAACCCTCCTTCGTCAGCCACTTTCCCATCGACACAGTCCTCGCTTTGGAACACTCTTATTCTGTGGTGTTCACTTGTTGCCATGCTAGAGCCTTCCACACCGATAGAAACAGGTGCATCGCAAACCTTTTCACGGATTCCCCGCCTGCAGTCTACGGGGACGTGTTGGTTTTCAAGCACTGGCGCAGCGAGTCTCTGTATGCCTCTTATGACTCGATTGATATTATCAGCATTGAGGATAGAGACTTGCGGCTGGTCGAAGAAATCGTCAAATGGTATGGGAACTGTCGGCCCTGCCTTGGCTGTAGCTGACAAATTTCTAAGGACTGCTCGTCGATGGGCCGAGAACAAGGGCCACCATCCTTACCAATAGCAACTAAGCCGTGATATTACTGTACCTTAAATGGTTTATAAGCTCCTGAGGCTGGGGGACGCAGGCTGATGGTTCGCCCAACTACGTTGATCGACGTTCAAACGATCGCCTCTCGCGTCCAAGACCGTGCAATTGTGGGTGAGGCGCGTTCTCAGAGAACCCACGGTCTGACCGTGCGATAGCCATATACTCGTCTTTACCGCGGCGTCCTGTACGGTACGCGAACAACCCAGCCTGTCATTGTCCCCATTCCCGTCAATCTCGGTCTCTACATCGCGCACGATACCGACGACCTCGATGTAACGCCGTGGATCGATCCCGGTGTCGGACGAACAGCGGGAGCCTTCGATTTGGGGTCGACATCGTTGCTCGTTGAACGATTTCCCGCTTACTCGGAAGAATATCTGCCGTATCCCTACTCGATCCTCGTCGCTTCTCAGCCCAATTTGGAACCGCAGGTTGCCAATTATCAAGCACACCCAGTTAATAATCTTATCCGAAAACGTTTGCCAACCAGCGAAATACCTTGGCGTGGGAACGTTGTAGTTGTCCGACATGATCGGAACGGGGTTTGTAATGTTGAAACCGAAGATTTGGCTCTCATAGACGAGATTGTAATGCGGTGAGCAATCTTGCTTACATTCTCAAGGAGTCGCCTGTCTTAGTAATTCTTGCAGCGTGGTTCAGGAGCGACTAGTCGGGTGCAGGGGTCAGTAAGCCATAAATACCGAGAGAGCCCGTGAATGTAAACTACAGCTTGACTTCCCTGCCCGTAACGCCATGTCTACAAAAGCCTTGCGGGTCTGCCCGTGGATTCTGCCTCACTGCGATCTTCTTAGTTTGGTCGCCATGGCTCATGTTTGCCATCTCATGCGGTATCACGTTCAACGGTGGTTCAAGCGAAGAACACGAGATGTCATCTCGCGCGTCGTTGGCAGCACTATCGACGCCCGAGCAATGCTGGCGTTACTAAAGTCGACTCGCGGGGCAATCGTAGGCTCAGCAGCTCTTGCTGTATTGACTGCAGACGTGGCAGTCCGAGATTTCCGACATTTGAACAACGTCAATATTTTAATCCCAAATCGATATTCCCGCCGATGGATATTGTTTTTTGCCCATGAGCGGTCGTACAGGTACAGGCATCGGTCTGCCGCTCGCGAACGCAACTAATCTCAGATATATCTAGCAAGTACAGCGACGGTTTACGGGGTGTATACAGCGCAACCACCGACGCAATTCACGTTTTCACGCGTGAGGTGAGCCAGCCACGCCGCAATGTCTCGCATCTCTGACCCCGGTGCAGTCCAGTGTGGTGAGTGTGACATGCACTAGGAACGATTGCATCCTGCCTGCGTTACTCTCGTCATCACATACCGCCCAAATGAATGCTGTGACCGACAACTTCGTGTTGTGCATGTATCCGGATCTCACAGTAAAACGACAATCCCTTATGGGTTGGTGCGCTAATTGTGGCGTTCACATGGGACACATAACCACCTACCATCGAGATCGGCTTCCGAAACGGTCGCATCCGTTGTTCAAATTAAATATGGACAATGGAAAGTGGACAGAGAAGTGTGGACGCAGCTGCCCTGCGGTGAAGCGCCGCGTTTCCGGGCTGAAGGGTGTAGGACTCTTGCAACTGAATGGAACGCGGCCAGATGCTCAAATCGCGGAGATGGACCAACTACGGTGGGCCTGGAGACTGAGCGACAAATGTCTCAACAAATACTGCATGTACAGGCAATAGTCAGTCAATCCAGTTGTGATAGTTTGTAGAAGAGTCCAGTATGGCACTAGTCGTTCAGCGCCTTGCTGTTTACAAAATTCCAGAGCCATTGAGTGTCATGTCAAGAGCTACGACTGCACATATCGCTGGCTGGGCGTATGGCTGTAATACTGTAAAATAATTATTTGCCACTGGAAAGCGCACACCCTGGAATTTTAGCAGAAAAAATGACAACCTTGCCTGCGATGTCGGAGAAAATCGACCATCTGCAAGCTCCTCGGAAATGTGACACCCCTTGTCCAAGGATTCCAACCATACTTGATGGCGATGCATTTTCTGGTCAACTTGAAGTCATCCGGGCCACGGCGGGAATGACTCGAGATTCCGAGCGGCGAGGACCTCAGGGCTGCCTAAAGAAGTCTCAACACATCACCAGCCTGCTGCGGTGATCTGTGGATCTCGGGTACAGACAATTGTAATGTACATGTGTTGAACTGCACTAGTACTCTGACTCTCGATATCCCGATGAATGGCTTGCTCCGGTGCGGAGAGTTTAGTCTTCAAAGTTACCCCATCGCGGATTGAATGTTGTACAGCATCGGAATGCTATAAGCCATCCCATTTCACGATCCTAAAGAAGGCGTGAGCAAGACGCGAAGGATGAGAACGATCTCGGATCACTGCAAAAGGCCGAGCATTAATTACGAGAGACATGCCGGCAATCAGTCGTCGGTACCTTTCTCTACAAATAAATAAGCTGCTGCATTTTCCCCCGCACTTGCCGCCTTGTTGTTATTTTTTTCGAGCTCCAACTAGGGTGCTACTTTTAAGGTGAAAAACGGGGGTGCTGCACAGAGTAATTTTTTTACAGTATTACAGCCATATGGGCAGGTTGCAAATCAACTCAGCAAATTACTCAGCACTGCGGCCGAAAGGAAAGAAAAACCCTTCTGTAGGATTTAAAGTCAAGTTTACCGCAGCAGACACCTGAAGTGGAGTGGCTCCCAACAAAAGCGGGCGCTCTTAACGTTGCGCTACAGAGGTCACTGGAAAATGCTCTGAACAGATCCGTCGCTGCTAATTCAGCAGGTACTCGGCACTGCGGGAGAAAAGAAAATTGAGCTCCCGACCTACGAGTACAGCTGGTACGAACCGGCGAGCAGTCACAGTGGTGTAAATGGATACGACGAGTGGGGACTGCATGACAGAGAAATCCTAGTAATCTTCAGAGCCTCAGAATAAGTGTATGGACGCGGATTCAGAATTCTTGTATATCTAGTTGATAGTAAGGACACAACATGTTGTTGCAGTATTTACCCAACCGCCATCTTAGCCGCTCAAATCGCATCGGATTGATTTGGGACTCCTTGGACGCGTCCTGCTTGCCGTCCCATCCACCGTGAGCGAACTCTAAAACTGCATTAAATCCATGCGTTCTTCTCCACATGGCAGAGCAAAGTGATCCACACGGTCCCCCTAGACCCTGTCCGTTTACAAAGCACCGAATCCCGCGAACCTGAATGGGTGAAGTGGACCCCGGGTTCTTGTAGCCATCGTACAGCATGGAGCGGGCGCCGACGCCCCTGTAGGTGTCGGGGAACGCGCATACCACGTACCGGGAGGTCACCGCCACCATCTGGTGAGTGTACTCGCTGGATAGTAGCGGCCCGAGGATGGATCGCGTACGGCTCTCTGATACGGTAATTGACATCTATGCGGCACTGTTCATTTTTTTTTGTTACATGACTAGCCATCGCTGCTCACCGATTGCGTGTTGGTCAACCATATATGGTATAGATAAACTTGATTCATAGTCGAACTGTGTCGTGGCAGAAAAGGGGGCGAGTCCCTTGTTATGGTGAGCGTTCCGGTAGCCATGCCGGTAAACATGGCTGTCCACACGGACGTTGTCCCACGTGGGGTGATGATGTTTAGATCACGAGGCAGGTCGTCCTGTGGGTGAATCCAGTCGTTGGCTAAGGTGAACAGCGCGGCGGAGCCGACTACAGCGGCTCCCGAAACGTCGATAGTGTTCAGCAGGTACGCCACGTGCTCCGTCGGAAAGTTGGCGCAGCTAAATCGAATGAAGCGCCTGATCACCCTCTCCCGGACGAGCTTTTGCGCCAGAACACAAGTATGAGAAAACGTGACGAGATCGAACGGATTAAGCAAATCCAACACCGCGCTGGTCATTTCCCCGATGTGAAAGAGATGCGAGAACAGGCGCGGCACAGGCGCCGGGGGGGAAACTACTTGAGTCATGTCATGGAGCTGGTCGCGTTTTGGATTTCATTTATGGGACAGGTGTAACGGTACAGTCAGCCTCTGATCGCAGTGATTAGAACTACATGAATCCCGATGTTACGGCACTAGCGCTTCGTCAGCCACCGCGAGCGGTGCATTGATAAGATAACACTAACTGGGAAATGACGTCTTTGACATATGCGCGGTCAGTGGGACGCAGATGCTTCACCCGATCGCGGTGGACCACAGCGACTACGAGAATATTGCCATAAACATGCACTCCAGCATGGCGCTTGACCGCTGTATTGTGCGTTCCCGTATGGCAAGCTTCAACGTCGTCCTGCGCATGGAATATCATAAAAGGGTGCGGAAGGACGGCGTCGGGAACGTCTGAAATCATGACACACAAGGCATCTTGGTCGACAACCGCGTCCCTGTGCACTCCGAGCCATTCGTCAACCCGCAGATTATACGGCGACCGCTCCCCCCCGGTACCAACGTCGAAAGGAATTTGGATAAGAACGGGATCGTCGCACTCGTCGGCAAACAGCAAGCCCTTGATGAAACGCCCATAGGGCTGGCTGCGTTCAGTTTTTAAGCTCAAGCAAGCAAAAACAGTGCATTCACGGGAGTTAGTCTGCGTTGGCGGCGGCGCAGATGCTTTATGGCTTTGGAGTCCATGCGTGGGTCGTTCTTATGCGCGAGCGGTAGAATCCCTGATTATGACCGGTGACCGTGCTGTGTGGTACCTGGTCAATTCGCACAGGTGCGCATGGAGATCCGGCCATGTTTATAATCACCAACGAAAATGCTGCCAAACCGACATCACGGTGGGTTTATTATAAACGCTACCACCAGGCGGTGATCAAATATGTCTTGGTAATATTTAAAGCCTGATCACCTTCAGTGTCTGACCTATGAGTATTCCAACGCTGGGCAGTGTAGTGGTATTCACTTCGCACGAGCGGCTTCCCCCAGGTAACGACAGCTCAATTTTGAATGGTTCATATACATATTAACCACCTTGGAGGTATCTGGCCTGGCGACGTTGCGACAATCGTTGGTATCGGGTCGGTCGTCCAGGCGGGCGGTAACCACAGCCTATTACTACGTCTCGCGTTCAAATGTTGTGCGCCGGTCTCTCCTCACGATGCCCTGCTGAAGTTGACGCTCCAAGATCCAGGTACCCGAACGATGACTGTCCTGTTATTGCCTGGAACCGATCCCTTATCGGCTTGTTTGCCGTTGAGGCCGTGGGCCGCGTTGCCGGCCCACAAAAGACAGGGCGCTAACATTTCTCACCAAAGGCATCCCTAGTAGTCAGGAAGTAGAAGATCCATTTGTCACACCGCCAGTGCCATCGTCTTATGAAGCGGCTGCCGTTACTTGCGCTGACGGTGCTGACCAAGTGCCTTATTAATACCCGCTTATTTTGGCAAAAGATAGGTTGTGTTCCTTGGTGTCGCAACAGAAAAGCAGGCTTGGACTCTGGGATTGCGTCCCGATGTCACTTCTTGAAGACCAATCCCCATTCGTTGAACCTATTTTGAAAGCCTCACCGGCACGATTCGTTCTTTTTCCGATTCAGTACAACGAAGTGAGGACTTCAAGGGCCATGTGATGCAAGGATGTGCATTGACGACTTGTAGATATGGGCGATGTACAAGAAAGCTCAAGCTTCTTTCTGGACGGCGGAAGAGATCGATCTCTCAAAGGACTTGAAGGATTGGGACACGCGGTTGAACGACAATGAACGTGCATTTCTGTCCCACATCTTGGCTTTCTTCGCCAGTGCCGATGGCATCGTGAACGAAAACTTGGTACAATGCTTCTCAGCTGAAGTACAGATCCCGGAAGCTCGTTGCTTCTACGGATTCCAAATTATGATGGAGAACATTCACTCGGAAACTTACTCTTTGCTGATCGACACGTATATCCGAGATCATGCCATCCGGGCGCACCTCTTTAACGCTGTGACAACCGTCCGGTCTATAGGCCTCTAAGCCCAGTGGTCGCTCAAGTGGATCAATGATGCCATCCCCTTTGCGCAGAGGGTCATAGCATTTACAGCGGTGGAAGGAATTTTCTTTTCGTCCGCTTTCGCGGCCTTATTCTGGTTGAAAAAGAGGGGGTTGATGCCGGGACTTACGTTTTCCAACGAACTGATAAGTCGCGACGAGGGGCTGCATACCGACTTTGGATGTCTGTTGGTGTCCTTCCTCCGGGACAAGCCGAGCCAGGAGATAATTCATGAGATCGTCAGCGAAGCAGTGAAGATCGAAAAGATATTTATAACTGGTACGCAATGTTATGTCTATGACGAGGCTCACGTAGTTGACCCAACTCCTATCAGAGATATTACCCTGCGACTTGATTGGGTTCAATGCGCAGTCAATGAGCCAATATGTCGAATTCGTGGCTGACCGTCTTCTCGCTGCCCTGAAAACGCAACCTTTATACGGCGCGCGCAATCCGTTCGACTTCATGGAGCTAATATCCCTTCAAGGAAAGACCAACTTCTTTGAAAAGAGAGTGTCGGAATATTCGATCGCAAGGGTTACTTCCTCCGCAATGCCATCGCCTTTGTGAGTTATTAACTCCAAGATCAGCGCCGTATATATAACCATAGTCCCAAAGCTCGACAGATGACCAGTTTTAACTCGATAAGCAGCGCAGGGCTTGGGCAGAGCATCTTCGGGCGACTATGTGGTCGATCGGTGATTTAAGTCGATTTGTTGGTATATTCGCTTAGCATCCAAACGGCGGCACCATTGTTTTTTCTACAAGCGTTTGCGAACGGCTATTCTAGAGTCACGTCACTGCCGTCTTGAATGTCCGTATCGCTACCACCATCAACCTCGGAGTGGTGTCTCGGGTCATTAGGACACCGCTTAACGGATTTAATTTCGTTTGCGTCGATGCTGTACCGCTGTACTGCGTCAAGCGACACACCGAAAAGTGGCATGCGGGATACTCACTCGAACGTGGAAATTGGTACCACGAAACATGTCGGCGCGGTGCAAGTACGCCTCCAGGATGACCGTGTCTCCAACTTTAAAGGCGAACTTGTGTTCGTTGCTGGTTCCATGTCTCTGATGGTACTGGCCGTTGTCGTCATAGGTATGGTACGTTGGGAAACCCCTCATTTCACTGTGATGATGAACGACGATATTGTCGCCCTCCAGCCAATCTTCGATATCGGGGTGCTGTCAAACCAGATGTTATGAATGTGGTTCAATGTGAAACTTATTCGTACCCAAGTCTCGTCCAAGTCTCTGTTCGTATCCTCCAGTGCCGCGATGCGCAGGCTCTCGACCTGGCCCTGGTAAGCTCGGGAGAACTGGTCGGGCTCCCACCCGCAATCGCTCCATTCTGGACAACCAATCAAGAATGTTCTGCGTCCGCCTGGATGCGATCGCTAGGATAACCACGTTGGCGCTAGGGCGTAACAGGGGAAAAGAACGGGTGCTCACCCAACCCGAACGCACTTCCCCGAAGAGAACGGCTGGGTAAGCTGGGTCAAAGTCCGGCTCCGGTGGACCTTCGAGAGGAGGTTTTGTGTACGCGTTGTAGAAGCGTGAATGTCCTTCAACTGGAGCTCGATAATCTGTACCAAACCGTGCCGTGGTCAGCGCATTGGCTCCATGCCCCCGCAGCACTGCTTTTAATTCTCGCGGTGTAATCGCAGCGTCTGGACCGAGAGCCGTGGCATTCATAAGTGCGGTCTAAGCAATCCCTTGGTTCCGCGACGTTATTTAAAAGCGTCGCTTACACGCAACCTTCGCACGTAACCCTCAGTTCTGCAAAGCTGACAACATCTGTTGAATAGGGCAGCTTTGTCAGGTGTGTTGGTGATTAAGCACGCTGTGTAATGTCCACGCGATGCCGCACGGCGGAGGCAAACGTGCCGGGAAAAAAAGAGTTGTTTTTGTTACATGTGCCCGTAGGCCCCGTACGTTTTTACACGGCTAGCCACCAATTCCAAACGCTATTCCAGTCAAAATATTTTCCGGTTAGTATGTGGGTGCGTCTATAACGTGGGTGTGTAAGGCACTCACGCGCGTAGTCGTCACCGTGAGCCCAATACACACCACCAGTGAAACGATATGGATATTCGCGGTAAACTCGTAGGGGCACCCGACGTAGTCCCGCCCATCTGGACGCACAAAAGGGACCCGGATGTCGAACGTCTGTTGGTCACAATCCCAAGACCAGCCCACCGCGTTCCTTGCCTCGTTTCCCAGGGGAATCACCATGTCTGACAAGGGTCCCAAAACGTTTGTGAAGTCTGCGGGCCAACCCTTGCACCGTAGCTGGCCGAGCCGATGGTTGAGACGTGGTTTGCATGCAACAATGAGCCAACGCACTATAGGTGATGCTCCATGCCCTGGGGCCCAGGTCTGCTGTATAGTTCCCTGTAGGACTATTTCGCAACGGTCACCATCGTACTTGATCACCCGCTCCATGGTTTTGACATGGTAAGGGAGGCCGCCTATAGCGTAGCGGAGGCCGTCGGTGTGTGGGCGATCACCCTCAAGGAGTGGGATGAAGAGGTGTCTTGTTGGCCGTTGTAACCCATCGCCTAACGACAGTCAGTGCACGCCGCAGCCACAGACACAATGCGAACCGGAGCGACCGCCAGGTTCCGTTGTCATCAGGGAAGAAGCGGAGTCTGGAGCGGAAGGCTGCGGTCCCGTCGCGTTTGCCGACAGCAATGGAAGAGGGGCGTTGATGGTCGACATGCGGGGCAGTCTTAGAGGGATTGCAATTTATCGATTACAAGGGGCGGAACGTTTTTAGTTTATGGTAGGTGCCGTGATTCAGTGATGCGATAAGAGCTTCGAATCGCTTCCACTACGCGACCTTCGACGGAGGTAACGTCGCTTGGTAAGGACAATAGGAATAGGGGCGATTAGGAATCCGCCGATCAGTTGTCAGCAATAACGATCCGATTCCGGTCCGTCGTTCCGCTTCACTGATGTGCTGCGTTTGGGTCGCACGCTTTGCTTCAGAATCACAGGGAAATCCAGATAGCTGCTACACGTGGAGCCGCGTGTTGGACCAGTCCCCTCACGGTCAGATAAAAAGTAAGGTCACCGAACTCTAAATTCTCTAAATACCAATCTGTCGCCAGTCTTTGTAGTGCAGTGTTTCTGCTCGGAAATGACAGAACCAACAATCCCTTTGTAGACCAAATAAAACAGCGGATAAAAATATAAAGAACAGCATCGAGATATGTAAGACATCGTCCGGAGTACGAGTCTGCAACGAATCCGGGAGAAGAGTAATTTACAAGTCTTAATGTACAAGCCTACGCAGCCTAGGGCGTGTGTACAACGACGATCTCCTTTGCCTTGAGCACGGTATGCTTCGCAGAAAATGAAATAGTCAGCTCGCTAGCATTGCAGAAGCGATAGAACATACCTGATGAACACTGTGGAAACAGCCCATCTGAGAGTACAGATTCACGCCGTGTCGGGTTACGACGCATTGTACGTGCGCTTGCGCGGAGGTCATGTGCCAGGTGAATCGGTCCACTATGATGGCCATAGTACGAGTGCCACCTTTGTCAGTTCCCGAACTCGTTGTAATCGCAAAGGGAGGGGTATTGCCGTAGCTTTCTTGCGCGTTCACAATCGCTTGCCATAGCGAATTGAAATTGTCGGCGTGCTCCGGGTGTGCTTTCAGGACAACCACGAAAGGTTCTAGTCCGGATGGCTGCTATAGACATTTCAGTCGAAGCGCAGAGTTCTAAAATGCTGGCCCACCGTCGGGTGCTCGTAGAACTTTACGGGCGCAGCGGGCACCAGGATACCCCGCAAAGTGTAAGGACCATAGTACTCCCTGTGGTTCGCTTGAACCACAGGGGGCACCGGGTCATCGATGTTGTCGAAACAGCTCTTGAACATTTTGACCGTGGTGAACTCATCTAATTCCCGACGTAGTCCGTGGCTCATGGCGTCGACTGGATGTGAGCAAAGCGTAGGATTGGGTGCGCCCGGGAAGGCTGCGCTCGGCTGTGGGTGATGAAGATAATTGGGGTAGTTCAGGGTGGGCGTGGTACACTGGTTGTCATAGTTGAAGTAATTGTTCTGCAGTACGTCGTTCAGCGAATATATGCAGCAGGGGGGTGTTTGCACTTACAAATGAGGTTTCCATATTTGCAACAGCGACACTTCGGGCAGCCCCCAACCAGTACCCTCTAGGGTTATATATGCATTGGTGAATCAAAAGCCCAAGAGGGTCCCAAATAGTGGGGAGCGCCCCCAGGCGTCTACGGGTGGGCGTTCCCACCCTTTATGCTTTTTGGGTCCTTGGGGGCTCCCAGATGCTGGCTTTCTTGTGGTATGGGTAGGCCCAAAAATGTCACGCGTCACACCTCTTTCCGGGGCGCTAGCCCCGGTATTTGGCGCGCTTGCGCACCCTCAATCCAGCCCCGCGCAGCGGAAGAAAAATTTCATGATATCAGCTATATCTGTGCACGATTGGTTGGGGCCAGGATTGGTGTCTGGGCTCTCTGAGCAGCAGTATATCTATATAGCTCTGCGCAGCGGAAGAAAAATTTCATGATATCAGCTATCCATTCTGCACAGTCGATTGGCTGGCAGCATTCGTTTCTGCACTCTTTGACCTGCAGTATATATATATATATATAGTCCCACAGAGTGGGAAAAAAAATCATTGTTTGAGACGCCTTGTCCCAATAATATCAGCTATACTTCTGCATGGTTGGTTAGTTAGCAGCATTATATATGCACCTCCGCACAGCGGAACAAGACTTTTATTATATCAGGACTCATTTCTATAATGCAAGAAATCTGTTACAGGAGCGCTCACTGCTGTGATATTGGAACGGACTTCACTGCACATATCGGAAGACAAAATTGATAATATCAGCATTTGCTCCAGACAGGTACAGAAGATGAATTTCATCATATCTTAATATCTTGTCCTGGAGTGCTAGTCAGCTAGCTATACTCGTATAGCAGTGAGTGATTAGCTATACATACTAGTATAACATAGTTTAGGCTCATAGCGAAGTTAAACATATAATGATCATAGCTGGAGTCTACACCTACCCCAACATCTCCTAAAGATGTGCTCAAAATTCCTCTGCTGGGGCTCCCCAATCGCGACTATCAGGGCAGCCCCAGAGATAATATGGGCCTTCCCAGGACTAACAGCGGGTATCCCCAGGTCTATTGTTGGGTGCCCCCACCGTGTGTCCATATGTCATATGGGTGTCCCCGCGCCGATACCTGGGTGTGCCCGGATCTGTACGGGGGCGTCCCCAGAATTCAGGCTTCTGAAGCTTGGGCATCCCCAGTCCAGCATGGGCGTCCCCAGATATGGCTGGGTGCCCCCACAGCTGGGATGATTTACATGCACCAAACGGGGGCCCCCGACGACGGTGGTGTGGGGACGCCCACCTAGCTCTATTATTTACAGGGTACATGGGCACCCCCAATTGTAGGTAGTGGGCATCCCCGGCTCCTGATATATATATATATATATATTTCACAATTTTCTGTTCACAAAAGTCATAATCACAAAGACACTGTTATGCTACGTCGTACCCGGCCCAACAAACTACCGCCCTGACGATTGACCAAAGCAACAGAAAACAAAAAAAAATGCGCTTCACATTTTATGGCTGAGACAAGAGGCGAACCCGCATCATCTGAATAATGTACTGCACAACGAGAAGGAGCAGAGGCGTTACGATTACACCATTCAGCCGCTAAATATATAGACCGCTCAGTTGCTTTACGCTCACAATCTGTTTAGCACTCTAGAAAAAATAAGACATGTTTAATTGCTTCAATTAAAAACCAAGGCGCCATGTACTTACGGCTGAGGTGGGAGTCGAACCCACGTCGGTTGCTGAATCGTATTGTGTAATGTACCACAATTCAGAGCAACAGTGTTACTGCTACACCACTCAGTCGTTACATACAGCGACTCTACCTCATAGCAGTCTAAAACGAAAAAATAAAAACCTTTGAGATGCCGCATTGAAACACCACTCAGTCAATAATGAGACTTAGCTTCAATTTATCGAACTACTACTCCTACTATACTAGAAAAAGTAATGAACAATTAATTGGCAGGAGTAGATACACAACGCAAACACAATATATAAGAACCCTTGGTACTGTAGACGAGACAAAAACCAAGAAACATCAGATATCTACATAAAAAATGTTAATCGTTTCAATGCGAGACATGACTGAGGTGGGATTTGAACCCACAACATCACCATAAAAGATTCAGACGAGATTACAATCTTTGGCGACAATGTAACCATTACACCACTCAGTCGATACAGATCGTTAATGAAACATGACACATTGGGCAGGCATGCGGTACTTCGAAAGAAAAAAAACCCCCTCTGAGATTGTGATTCTAAACGTGTAGTTCTACGAACATAAACATGAACTCTTTATCTATTACAGTCCAAAAACTTCACGGTATTGTCCCAGGTCTAAAATTAAGGTCAGTAAAGCCAATGATAGATAAACTGTGCAACGCACGGGGGATGCGGAACCACGCCGCTGAGTGTTCACCATCGGATGCGTGTTCTAAGGAAAGCATGAGCAATGAGAAGAGGAAAGAAGTAAAAGCAGGACTTACGGAAATTACGCTCAGGGTGGCATGTACACACGCCCGGTTGCGCCAACAGCACAAAGGCAAGAGGACTAGCGCTAGTAGCTGCGATAAGTGTTCAGTGGGACAGAAGAGCAAAGAAGATAAAGAATACACATACTACGCTGAGTCCGGCGGCGGCGAGTCTCCACGCGTTCCCGAACAGATGGGCGGACAGGCGCACGCGATGCTGCCTCCTTAGTGCGGCAGCGCCCGTAACGCTGATCAAACGGCGAAGGAGGAAGGTTGGGCAATGTCTTTAGGGAGCGGCGTGCAAATGGCATAGTGAGTGATAATTCCTAACCACTGGATTTGGGGCGTACCTTTATACCCTCTCAAAGCCACCCGCAGTGGCCGCGACTCCTTTCATTTAACAATGGTCGCGCATTGTCCTTCGTTTCCGGTAACTACAGAAGCGTCAGCGGTGGCCGCGCATCAAAGAAAAGAATTGATCCAACTCACCTTCGTGGTTTCCATTTCCAGCCAACACACATTATTTGCGCACTCTTGGTAAACTCTCCGTGGAGAGTCGCAAGCCCGGGGGTCCACGGCAAGGAGGTGCGCAGGGTTGTGAACCTCTCCCCCGAGAAACTATCTACTTTTATGTACAAGTATGAAAAAGATCTCCAGCATGGTGCAAGCAAATGTTTGTACGGTACAAGTGAAAAACCAATAACATATACATCATATGTCTATTCCCGTAAATTTCCCGAATTCCTCCTCGTCCTGCCTCCGTTTCTCAGCCGCCTTTCTCTCCTCTCGCGCTGTGCGGCGTTGTTCGGCGTCAAGGGCGTAAGGTGTCTCCTCCCTCACTAGCCTGAGTGCGCCTGAGCAAAGGGAACGAAATCAGTAAGCATCCGAACAACAGGCGATATGGAACGTACGACTCGGCGGAGGGCGTAAAGCACGAATTGGACACTCTCGGGTGGTGAAGCACTTCCGCCACGACTTGACGGCCATATCCAGGGCGTTGTAGGCGATGCCGCGCATGCGCAGGCCTCCGCTCGTCGCAACGAGCACTCGGGGAATGCCCTGTGGCAGACGGCGCATCGGAGGAACTGGTACAGCAAACATGTCAGCAGGGCGCGCTGTGGAGACGAATATATCAACTCACCGACGTGCAAGGCGCAACCCGAGTCGATCTTCTCGCCGGAGATGGCACCAGCGGGACACGAGCAGGGCTGTAGTAGAACCAGCATCAGCCCAATGCAGCATTGCACGCGGAAATGAACGTACTGGAGCCTTGCGCACTCCCGAGCCAGGATTGTAGCGGTGGTATGCGAAACACGCTTTGCAGATCTGAAAGCTGCGCGCGAGTCCGTGGTCCGTCTCCTGATATTCGGCCCAGCCCCACATTGTTACGAGCTGGGCGCACTCGTTGCAGGGATCGTTCTTGTAGTCCTCCCGGTGCGCATCAGCAGCACGCTGCAGCTCCGCCCTTGTTAGGAACGCGAGATGGTCGGTTTCGAGGACCAGGCCGATGTCATACAGTTGTTCCGCGAGCGGTGGACGTATCGACATCGGCAAATATAGGTGTGTTGGTCGAGTATTCAAGACGTTCGAGACGATGGGGGCGGCCAGACAGCTGCAAACGCTCAGCTTAAATATGCCACCGCCATTAACACGCACCGTTTACTATATTCAGCGGACAATATCTGTTGCATTATTCGCCCGATGCGCAGCACCGGAGCCACTCTTGTTTCTTTGATCGCACTCTTGGCAAACCGTTAGCGGTGGCCGCGCATCAAAGAAGCCCAGCGAACTCACCTTCTCATCATTCTTTTCGTGTCCAAACTAAGACGCATTATTTGGGCACTCTTGGTAAGCTCTCCGAAGAGAGCCGCAAGCCCGGGGGTCCACGACAAGGAGGTGCGCAGGGCTGCGAACCCCTCCCCCGGGAAACTATCTAAACTATCTACAACCAAGCACTGGCGTGGTGCAGTTTACTTGAAAATTAACCCATCGCCAAAATCTACAAGATCGTACATGAATTTATAGCTAACTAAGATTTACCACAACGCTGGCCGCGGTACGAAGGGACAATGCGTATACTCCCGTTTTTCCCCCACGGCATCGTTCGCCGCCTCCCAGTGGTAAAGCTGCATGTTCTCCAGGTCGTCCCTCGTGTACTGCACTAGATAAACTAGGTGTCAGTTCACAAATCAACGAGCCAGCAAAAAGGCACGTACGTCTATAATAGCCGAGGAGGACTTCCGTTTCGTCGCCCCATGTCGCCCAAGGATTGCGGATCTGGAAAGGGAATTCATCCATCACGGTGGCGGGCCACGCGGCAAGGAGCTGCGGGTCCAGAAGATCAGCAGCGCGGTCGCGCACTACGAAAGAGAAAGAGTCAGCCCTCGTCGTCAATGATGGAGAAGGACGCTCACTTTTCGCGTCAAAGTCCTCCCGCCGCGGGTGTCCGTCGGGATACGGGTTGTATATCTTGAAGATAAAGGGGCGCTTCGCCTCCGCGATCATCGCGCCAAGGTCGTTCTTCTTCCACTGCCGTAGGTGGGCGGCGGAGTCCGCGTAGGCTCCCAGCTGCTTGAAGTGCTCGTCGAGCCCGTCGTACCCAGAGAAGTCGTGGCCGAAATCCTCCGCGAACGCCCTCTCTAAGTCGCTGTGAGCGTCGCGTCAAGAAAAGTGGAATACAACGTACCGCGTGCGAGGTAAATCACCACCAGGATATGGTCGTGGTCATATATGTGCTCTAAACACGACAGTCAGGATAAAAATGCCATTGAAGATATGACTTACGAGCAACGGCGCGTAGCTTGTACAGTTCCTCCATCCGCGGCTTCTTGCGCGCCTGCCACGCTGCATTCTCGGTGTCCCGCACAAACTTCCCGTATCGACGTTCGTAATCTCTGACTATGGGTCTGTTAAAGACGATCTCTAGGTGACGCTAATCCAGACATACCTGCCATGAAGTGGTTCACCCACGTCTCAGACGTTTTTTCCTGCCTCTCCGCATCGTTTGGAAGGGATGCGGTGGCAGCCACCGTGCGCTCTATCGATTGGACGTGAGTGCAGTTCTGGCGCGCTCCCCAAACCACACGTACCGTGTTTTTGCAAGAGCCCGCAGACACGTCTGTTGGCCTTCACTCTCTCTCCTTCCTCTGCGGCTTTCTCCTCCGCGGTGACGGGAAGAGGGTCATCATCGTCCCTCGGCGCGTATGGGTCCGTGATGCGCGGCAAGGGCGGTTTCGTAGGGCGTTGGCGGCGAGTGCGGCGAGTGGCAGGCATGGTGGTCTGTGGTTGAGCAGAGTAAGATGCCACCCGCAATTGTCTACCCAATCTGGTCAGAATGTTAGCGGTGGCCGCACATTCCAAATTCAGACTCACCTTCTCATCATTCTTTTCGTGTCCAAACTAAGACGCATTTTTTTCGCACACTTGGTAAACTCTCCGAAGAAAGTCGCAAGCCCGGGGGTCCACGGCAAGGAGGTGCGTCGGGTTGCGAACCCTTCCCCCGGGAAAATATCTACGAAAGACAAGGGGCGCCCATTTTATTCGTACTCGTACAACACAAAGTACAGTTATCTATTCATCATCTGCGAAAGTACTAAAGAACAAAGCGTAAAGTAGTTCGTGATACTGTTCGTGGCGAGGAGAGACTACGACCATTTGGGTTTCTTTAAGCGGTTTCCAGTCCTGTAGCACACGGCGCCTGATGCATATCGATCCCTCGTCCTCGTCGTAAGGCGGGTCCTTCGGCGTTCGGTCCCGGATTAGAGATGCGCAGAATTCCCGGCTCATCCTGCCTTGGTATTCGTACCGGCACACGATTTCCCGCCCCCGAGGAACTCCCAGGAACTGCTCGGCCGGGAAACACACACGCAATTGCTTTTCCAGCGACATATCCGGGGTAGCGCGGACCACCGGCGTCCCAGCAGGAGCAGAGCGGCGAACTCTTCCATGTTCGTCGTAGAGGGCACTCGTGTCGTAGACTGCAGGTGTCGCCGGCGCCTGCATGACAGATGTGGGCGGTGGTCTGAGATGTCGCAGCTCGAAATTCAGCTGTGGCGGACCGGGGAACTCAATGCCGGCCATGTCGGTGTCTTCCCCGCCGTCTGTGTCGGTCCTCCTGCGTTTCAGAGGTCGGCCGTCGGACTGCTCGTCATGGGGGCCCGTATGCTGTTTGGACGGCCCGGCGACCGCATTGCGATGAGGCATTGGCTTGATCTGACGCGCGCCTACGGGGGGTACGGCAGCGCCAGCGTCCAAGTCGTCAGCGCCCGCATCCACGTCGTCGTGGGGGGCCGCACCGGCGTGGTCGGCAGCGGCATCCTTGGAGGCACTGGCGGTGGGGCGCTTGCGCTTGGCTGTGGGCGCCTTCTTTTTCTCGAGTTCCTTTTTCTTTTTGTCGAGTCCTTTTTTGTACCTATTCCCGTCGCGGACGTGCCGAAGCTCCCTCCCATCCGTCGTGAGGAGAACCGCCAGGTCGGCTTGATCTTCGATGTCGAGATCTTTTTCGGCTGAGGGGAAAAAGATCAGGATTCGGACGCTGAGACAGTGTACATTCGACGCACCCTCCGTCCAGCTTTCGAAACGTGGTGCATGCTCGGCCAGCTCAATCTCCGCATCGCGCGCTTCCTTCCATTCGACCCAATCCGGGTCGTCCTCGTCGCATTCAGGCTCACAGGCGGCCATCGCGGGCATGTGCCTCGCCTTGAACAGCTTCATGAGCGTAGCCAGGTGCTCCGTGTTCGGTTTCCAGCCCACGCACGGTTGCGCCCCCGCCGCCGTCATCTCCTTCGGCCAATTGACGAGCCGAACGTGATGCTTGACTGCTAGATCGGACAGGGACCATTCCATCTTGGATGGCCGGTCAGGTGCGGACGTCTGATCCTCTAAAGCTACCAGTAAGCATTGTACCCCAATCGCGGAGCAGAAAGGCGGCTTACGAAGGTCCAGCAGCAAGCACTCTCCTACGAGGCGACGGTGATATTCACGCTCGATTTCGCCGGGACGCTGGCGCAAACTCGCAGCTGCCGGGACGGCCGTCGGCTCTTCGCCGCGCTTTCGCATCGCCAGGACCCTGTGTAGCACACGAAATTTAGACAAATGTTCACCGCCAGCTAAAAGACATCCACTTACCGAAACATCGCTTCATAGTCTTTGAGCTGACCAGTGATGCTCGTCGACCACTCCTCCCGCAGCTGCGCATACGCCTCGGTTCCTCCCACATCATACTCGACGCCCCCTCATCATCGATGGCGTAGCCGAAAACATGGACGCCGAGGTCCTCCCAACACTTGATCGCCTGTCGATCGCCGTCAGGGCGCAGGTTAAGATGATTCGTACAGGTCGACTTACGACGTTCGTGAAGAGCCGGACATAGTGCGCCATCTGCCCCATCGTCTTCCCCTTCGACTTCAGATGAGTGAGCTCGACTGTCATGGCGTTCACATGCCACTCGGTAATGTCAGCGAAGAGGGCCGCGACCGCATCAGGGTCATTGCGCTGGTCCTCGTCGAGCTCCTTCATCATGAGATCGAACTGCTCCCTAACGAATTGGTTCCGCTGCGCGGGCGTTTCGCCTGCAGGATCGTCAATACACGGCGACGTCGTAGACTTGAATGCCTTACCTTCCCGTTTCTCAACTTCCCCGTTTCTTGCGTACCACTGCTGGTAGATATTCCACAAGGTCTTTTTGCGCGGGATGCGGGTGATGTCTCCTACTACCCCGTGGATCGTGCGCAGGGAACGATTGTATTTGGTGGCAATCTGCTTCAGGTTTTCGGTGTACAGCGCCTTCGCCTTCGCGGCCTCGTCCTTGCACTCCTGCGAAATAGCACCCCGGGTATGGCCGTGCCCGGTGCCGTCGTCTTCATCTTCATCGGACTCCAGGGCTGCATCGCCGGCGGGCGGGGGGAGAACCACGCTACGAAACTTCGCCGCACCGCTGTCTTCCACCGCCTTGTCTTTACCCTTCGCCTTGCCCTTGACATTGGACCGCTTCGGCGCGGTGGTCTTGGCCTTGCCGGTCTCTGATGCGTTCTTCGACACCAATTTCCGCTTGCTCTGCGCCGGCCGCGCCTCCTTGCCGCTGGCCACCGCCTCCACCTCGAACTCGAGCTCGTCCTCAAGGTCGTCTTGCTCCTGCGTCAAGATGTCGACGTCAAAGTCCTCGTTTCGGCGGTGGCCGGACTGTTTTCCGCGGTCGCGCTGTGTTTCCGACCAGCTCTCGCTGTCGTCCCCGCTGCCACTGTCTTCGTCAGCCAGCGGTGGTTGCTTGGCTGCCTGTCGTTGCGCGTTTTTGCTAGCCGGCGGTGGTGGTGGCACATCTGCCCCCGTGTCGTCGAACACCAAGCCGGGGAGGCCTCCTTCTCTCGCGCGCCGCGCACGCTTTTCAGCTTCCTCTGTAATTGCCAGGAACCTCTGATCAAATGGTGGCGGAGGCGGACCTTTCGTGGCAGGTGTCTCGAGTCCAGGATCCCGTGGACGACGGGGAGGGGTGGTGGCGGCTGGGATAGGTTCGGCGCGGGTGGCATGTGATGAAGATGAAGGGTTTTGGGGGGGGTCGAGGTCGGTACGATTGTCTTCTCCCAAGTATTGTGGACGGTTTCGAAATGCCTCCAACGTGGCGGCCCCCCGCTGCAGCGCTGCATCGGCCGCAGACAACATCTCGTCGAGCCTCTGGTGCGCTGCATCGGCCGCAGAATCGGGCAAAGCCGCGGGCTTGCTCGCCGCAGAGGCGTGTAGTTGCGGATATCGCGGGGTTCGACCAAAATCAGCGGCCGGTTCCCCCGAGGCCGCAGCGTCACCCAGCCGCCTGGGCTTGGGCTTCGGACGCGGCTTGGGAAGAACTGCTGAGCGTGAGGCTTCTACGTCGTCCCCGCCCTGAGGGGTGGAATCTGCGACGGTGTCGTTTGCCTCGTTGGTGTCATTTGTCTGGTGGCAAGGAAATGGGTTGGCGTTCACGAGTACAAAAAGTAAGGGACTCACCAAGTCGTTCTCTGTCGCTGGAGGTGCGCGTGCGTAAACCTCCTTCGCGGTGGGTAACTCGATGATGCCGGTGAAGAAAACTCCGCGCCGACTGGGCTTCTGCGGTGGACAAGTTGTTAATGGACGCATTTCCCTCGGGTGGCACGTTGCGTACCTTTCTACCACCTGCGTCCGGGAGCGGGTCGGCTGGTGTGTCCTACCATAAATGAGTTAGCTTGAATGAACGACGCGGCAGCCAATGTATATTTGCCTCGGGTCCCTCTTTGTCCTTGTCCTTCTGTGAAACACGTTAGGACGCTCGGTCTACGGTTTACCAAAGAACACATGCCTTCGTTTGACGCGTTGTCCGCAGGGTGGGCGCGGCGGCTAATCTTTCGGCGGACGCGCCATCAGCCGCATTTTGGGCTTTGGCGCGCGACGGTTTCTTTCCTTTCGCGGGCTGGCGCGCTCGTGAGTCCGGGAAAACAGGGGTGAGTCGGGGGACTCACGGCAGGGGCAGGCGGGGCTTTGGTAGCTGCCGCGGAACGGAGTACTCGGGCGTCGGGGTCGGGATTGCTCATGGCTGGTCGACGAGAGATGGTGGGGGAGTTGTTGTGAGGATTCTGGAAAGGTAAGGTTCAACTAGGAGTCCACTGGGACATGCACACACACCATTGTCTTGTGGCCACCGTACCCCGTTATGGTAACTTCACTTTTTATCTTCAGTGCTCCGTTATTACGCCCATTCGTTGTATTGACACCATCCGTGCGCGAGCAATACCTATCTTCACATTCTGTGTGTATTCGTACGATTCTACACTACTACGTGAGGTACTACAAAATCGGTGGTGGTGGTACTACGGAAAGAGCAAAACCATCAAAGTCCAAACACCGGCAGACTTGGCAGGTGCGGAGACGGCATCTTCGTGCCGCCATCAAACGCGCTCACGCGTCTCCACGAGAAGTAACCCACACGCGTCGACGCGCTCGCTGACGCGCCGACGGACCTCGGTTTAACTGTTTTTATATTATACACATTTTCGTAAGTACCGTAGGTTAGTACTAGAAGTAAGAAGTACATGTTTTTGGCGCGTGTGCCGAAGTCCACTGGAAGTAAGTAAGAAGTACATGTTTTTTGGCGCGTCCACGGAAGTATCTACCATTTTGTCGGAGCAGCGTCGAAGTCGGTCGCAGGAATGTCGCAGGAGTGCAGGGTTTCATTGAGCGCACGGCAGAGCGACTCCAAGTGATATTCTTCGTTGGGGGGTCGCTCTCCGCTGAGCGTCAAGGGAAACCTGACCTCGACAATGGGTGTCGGCAGAGGCGCATGCGCAGGCGCGCTCGGCACAGACTCCGCATACTGGCCCACGCGATCCGTTACGCCATGTACGTTGGGCCCGATTATAATGACCCGCCCGACGACTGAGCTGATGCAGTGCGCGATTCCCAAGGCATCGGGCTCGGCCAATCGGTAAGGCTTGATCGATGCGGGCGGGACCTTGGCTGGATGATGCATGGGGATCGTCCGACACTCCAGGAGCTTTTTTTCGATCTCGGCGACACTCAACGGGTGGTCGATCTTTACGAATCCCCGTTTGCCTTCGTATCCGAGCACCTTCTGGGTGACGATCCGCCCGTACTGTGCGAGGCACCCGGCGACTCCCTCAATCTTGATGTCAATCCGTTTGCCGACGAGCTCTTTTTGCCGGAGCCAGTGTCCGGTGTCTTCCCCTATTTCATATGTTAGCTAGTTCTGACAAATGAAGCAAGGTAACGAACCAATGTCGCGAGGTGGACCATAGATGTGGCCGAGAGGTTCGGGTTCCCGCGACGTTTCGTACCAGGCTTGAGTGGGAGGTAGCAAGGGCCGGTCGTCAATGCGTTGCTCCTCGCTGCCCTTCTTGCGGACCGGCCTGTGTTTCGCCATGATCTCAAACATGCCCCGCAAATGCATGACATGCTCTAGCGGTAGCTTGGAGCTGAACAAACTGTCAGTACAGCTCGCATGGGTAAGCAGGACTTACTAGCGCTCTACGACCTGGTTCAACTTCACGGGAACCCCCGCCAGACTTGCGTCGTAGCGGACGTACAACTCGACATCGGGGCCCGCGCTGGTCCTGCCGTCTTTGAGCCTTTGCTCGCGCGTTTTCGTCAATGGAGTGTCCGTCGACTTTTTGAGCGTGTAGCCCATCACGGTGCCAAAAAGGCCCTTGCGTGCATACGAAGATGCGCCGAACTTCTTGTCGCTCTGTTTTCCAGCGATCATCACCTCGCAGCCGATGTACCCGCGTCCGGTGCTCATCTTCATTTTCTCCCATTCCCGGCTCTGCTCGTCTAGTTCTTGTCTCACATTCGGTGAAACAGACGAGTGCACCGCTAAGCCGTTGTCGTCGAACAACGCGAAATTCAGATGGGTGGTGGGGACGTAGATCTATGCCTGTGATTAGCAAACGTGGTACAGTGAGGAATGAATGCGCACGCACCACCGGGTCGTTCACCACTTGCTCATCCTTCGACCGTTTGCATAAATAAGTCAGCGGTATGGTGCTGTGGGCGGATCACAAACCTCGGAATCTGCTCCTAGGATATCGGGCTCGGTGGAGGTCTTTTGCACACTGGCGATTTGTAAAATTGGTTCCTTCGCCGTCGGATCCAAGTTCCAAGAGGGGGCTGCGACTAGAACGGTTTCCTTTGTGCCAACAGAGAATAAGATTGGGAATAGCGGGTTGAAAGTGTACTCACGATATCATTTTGTGGCTTTGCCTTCACCTTCATTGCCGACAGAAGCTGGGGCAGTGGACGCTGTGTTTGGATGGTGAGTAGGATTTTTTAATTTACGAATAGCAACGGCGTACCTGATATAAATGCACAAAGCCGCCCGTGCATACCTCGGTAATGAAACCGACCGTGCCTTTCGGGACGCTTCGAAAGCTTCGGTTGACTTCGGCGACGTCCCCGACTCGAAACTGTCGCTGAAGGTGGCGCATTTCGACCTCGAGAGGGGATTGGATCGTCTCCACTCTCTCGGTGGGCGGCAAAGGGCTCAGGGTGACTTGGCCAAGTTCACTGACACTCTCGACCCGACCACAGATGCCTTGGGCGTGGCCACCAACGGCAAGGACGCGATCGCCGACCTGGATAGAGCGAATCATTGCGAGTGCGTGGAGACGCAGGTGCGCAACGGGCACAAAGAACGCCGGGTTTTCAGCCATCTGGAGGGAATTCCGCGTGATGGCTGTCGTGCAATCGTAGCGCTGCAGAACAGCTGCGACGCGTACCAAAAGTTCGCGCCCGGTGTCAGCTGCGCGGTGCTTGATGTCGGTCAGCGCGACAATGTAACCACTGTCCCCGCTGTGCTTTCCTGCGGCCACCACAACACGATCCCCTTCCTGCAGTGCACAGCAACGACCAACGAAAGGCGCGTTGAGGGCGTCGTGTGAGCTGCCCTCGAAGAGGGCGCGCTCCTTTTCGAAGAGGGCACGCTGCTCATCGTCGGTGGGAATGACGCCGTCAAGTATCAGTTGGGATGGTACATATGGTCGTTGCTCAAGACCATGGGCAAAAACTCGTTGGCGCTGCCAGATCCATAACTGATTGCGCTTCTCCAGCTGGTTTCCCGCTGCCTGGAATTTGTGGGCGTCGAAGAGCCGCGCATTCGCTCGGTCCATTGACTGTGGCAGCGGTTCCCCATACGGCACGCGAGGGACGACGAGGTACTCTGCCTCGTCCTTTACAAAAACAAGATCGTTCTTGTAAAGGACGCTGCCCGAACGAACGCGCGCCCAGCGTCCCACTGGAGATACGCTTTTTGAAATATTTAATGCAGCTACCCGATCCTGAATGTCGATCGGCACTGGGTCGCGAGAGGGCATGGCATAGACACCGGGGTAGTTCTTGATGGATTGCTGAAGGCCAACGAGATCGTCCGTTTCGACGTAGACTGCAACGGTCTCGAATCTGGGGCGTTTCCTGCCGCCAGCCTGAGTACCGCGTTCCCGATAAAATACGCTTTTGATCCCCTGGCAAGGCTGAAGATACTGCAGGAGCTGCATTTGGCTCCCGCGGGGCACAGCGAGTCGATACATCCCGGGGTCACTTTGGTGGGGAAGCCGGGCGACAATGTCATGAGCGGGCATGTCGGGATTCGCGTGTCGGGCGTGTTCTTGGCGCGCCATCTCCACGAAGCGGGCGGCCTCCTCGCGCTCGCGCTGCCCTGGATGCGCCGTAGCCCAGCGTAGTCGGTCCAAATCGTAGGGGTGGTGCATCGGCTCGTCGGCGATGCCAAGCTTCATCGGCGGGTCGTGCTCGTGCTCGTGCTCGTCGTCACTGTCGTCGTCAGCGGCGCTGTCGTCGATGAAGCTGGCCATGGCCTCAACTGCGTCATCGCTCTCTTCTTCCTCGTCGCCTGCGTCGTCGGCCTCCAGATCCATGAAAGATGCGAGAAATTTTCGGACGCCGGCATCATTGGCGGACTAAGTATAAGGGTTAGCGGGCCCCAAAAAGACAGACTCATCAAGTACCTCGACACGGCGACGTTTGAGAGGGGGCGGACTGCCTGAGGGCGCGCGATCCAAGCCTCGCTTCGTGTTGGCAGACTGGGGGCGCGGAGGTTAGCCGAAAAAATTCCAGTCAACATAGGATGCATACCCTATCGCCGTGAGTAGGCGACGGAGAACCTGCCCTGCTGGTCCCAGGCGTGGCGCTTTGGTCAAAGTCGGTGCTGTCGTCGGTGTCGGTGTCGGCGGGCAGAAACAATGGGGTCGGCGCTCGTGGCGCTTGGGTTTGCTGGAGCGGAGTCGGCGTGCAGGAGTCCCGCCCAGTGCCCGAAACGTCTGGGGAGCGTGGGGTTGCGGAGCGCGACAAGATTTCGGGCAAATGAATTCGCGCCCGCCCCGTCGAGGCGTCCAATTCGGCCGGTGCAGCAAGCTCATCATCCAGGGCCTGCACCGCACTTTCAACGCGGTACCGTTGGTGGTCGGAGCGCCTGATGATGGCCTCCATGGAATCCTCGTCGTCGCGGACCTCGTCCCCGCCCTCGATGTCCTCCATGGCGTCCTCCCCGCCATCCTCTGCGACTTCGTCGGCAATGTCGTCGATGTACTTCATGCCGGCCTGTGAATAGGTCAGTCCCTTGCTCTGATTTCGTGCCCGACCGCCAATTGCGCCGCCGTCCGCCTACTCGACGATGACGGCACTGACTCGCGTTTTTTCGCGTTTTTTTCACTCGGATGGCGTCCTTGGGACTGCCCGGACGTCGGCGAGGCATATTTTCATTCGATTTTACTCTACTAACTACGGGACGTCGATACTTACAAGGGCGGGGTGGACTTGATGAGCGTTCTTGGCAGGAGCAAAATAGGCGCCCGTCCAAACACGGCCTTGCTTTGATTTGTGATCAGACGGCATGGTCGATGCCGTCTGATCGCACATCAAGATGGTCCCGTGTTTGGCTGGGCGCCTCTTTTGGCTCTTGGTCTGGACCGTCATGGTCGAGATCGGGCAGCGGCGGGAACGGCGGCGGGAACGGCGGGGGTGGGCGCTCTGCGGCGCTTGAGTAGCTAGTGTACACAATGCAATTGTAAGAGCAACGCCGTCATAAAAGTGACAGAAATAAGGACTTACAGACAGAATAGTGAAAAAAATTGGGCAAAAGCCATGTCGGTCAGCGGAGGTGCGGACCTCTCACATAACGCGGAGGGCGACTAACCGAATCTACAGTCGCCTCTGCCTAAACCGAAGATTCAATGAACTCAATGAAAACGCACGAAGGGAAGGCATACCTCGAAGATACACCACGGGCGTAGATTGCGCGCGGACAGTGCCGCCCAGGTGCCTGCCTTGAACGGACCGATGCATGGCAACCGATACGACAGCGGAAAGGGGTATCGTGGCTTCGGACGCCCTCCACGGCGAGGTCTGGTCATCGACGGACGTGCACTGCGACTTAGAACAAAAGTGGGTCGGAAGTGGGTATGTTAGCGGAATCTTTTACGCGGTACGCCGAATTAATGGACGTACAGCATCATTGGAATGTCTCGCGAAATGCGCCCGCTGGTTTGCTTGAGCTGGACGACATTTGCGTGGTCGCCGCCGCCAGGGGTCTACTTTCGGGCAACTTGGAGAAAGACACACGTATGTCAGTGAAATCTTGACGCAGATGCTTAAACTAACGGACGTACAGCACGGTTGGGATGTCTCCCCCAGAGTGCTCGCCCGTTTTTCCGAGCGGCACGACAATCGCGTGGTCTCCGAAGCCAGGGGTTGATTTTCGGCAACTTGGAGAAAAACGTAAGTATGTCAGCCAATTCTTCACGCATGTCCTTAAACTAACAGACGTACAGCACCGTTGAGATGTCCTCCCGAGCGCGCTGGCTGGTGTTCGCTCGCTGGACGACATTTGCGTGATCCCCCACACTGGGAGTCGATTTTTGGCCACTTCGAAAAAAACGTACGTATGTCAGTGAAATCTTGACGCAGATGCTTAAACTAACAGACGTACAGCACCGTTGGGGTGTCTCCCCGAACGCCCACGACGGTTGTTGCTCGCTGGACGACGTTTACGTGGTCGCCGAAGCCAGGGGTCGATTTTTGGCCACTTCGAAAAAAATGTACGTATGTCAGTGAAATCTTGACGCAGATGCTTAAACTAACAGACGTACAGCACCGTTGGGATGTCTCCCCGAACGCCCTCTCCCGTTTTTGCGAGCTGAACGACAATCGCGTGGTCTCCGAAGCCAGGGTTCGATTTTCGGCAACTTGGAGAAAAAAGGTACGTATGTCAGTGAATTAATGACGGATCCGCTTAGATTAACGGACGTACAGCAGCGCAAATAACCCAGGTCGAAGCGCATGGTACGTTGGAAGGCCTTCGACGTCGAGCGCGCGGTCGCCCTCGACGCGAGCGCGGCCTCGCTATCGACACAAGGGGTCTGGACCTGGATGCCACCTGGAAAGAAGTGCGTACTTCGTTGGATTATTAACGCATTTGCTTCAACTGAAGGACGTACAGCCGCGCATGGGACCCTGCCCTGGATAGGCCGTTCGCACCATTGGGCAGCTGCGCTCCGCGGCGGTCTTACCACAGGCTCTGCAGAGGTGCTACGCCGGAGGGCGCTGGGCGGCTGGAGTGATATTCGAGCAGGAGTCACGGGGGACGTTGAGCGTTGAAGCAGAGGGGCACTCACGCGCAAACAGCAATCGTCGCGATTGTTTTCCCAGAATGGTAATCGGTCCAAGCGTAAGTTCTTGATTCCTGTAAACAACAGTTGATTACGGCACTAACCACCACCTTTCTTACGCCAGTAATGGGGTACCGTCCCAAGCTCCCAAAAACTCCAAGAGATTCTCCGTCCTACTCGCCGAGTCGTGGGCCTCCATTGCCTCACTACAATCAACGGGATTTGACCCGCCGCCCGCTGGTGTACCTCGCGGATGGACGGACACTGGCCCAACCCCACTTGCCACCACTTCCAGGACAAGTGGGGTTTGCAGGAGACAGGCCCCAAGACCGACGACCAAGGCCGCGCGCGGGGCCAGACTTTGTTCCCGAGGCGGACGATATATCCAGGGACTTCGGCCCCATTTATTTCGACCACCAAATTTCGGATGCCACGAAGGAAACGCGGCACGCCCGCAAGAGGGAGAATCAGAGTACGCGATGGCTGCAGACCGTGATCCCGCTCCTCGTACCCGTGTACCTGGAAGTCGTGACGGCGACGGATAACTTGCGCACCCTGGACACCATCTATGACCAGGAGTCCGTGTGTAGCTGCAGCCCGGAGGAACTGCTCGGCTGGGGGAAGGTTAAATGCATAAAGGTTTCCTTGCTGCGCTGGGATGGTATGTCGAAAATGTGGATATGTACTTCGACGCCGCTGACGTGTGCTTTAGCCTTGGAAACCACGACCATTCAAATCTGCCCATGCTCGTTAGCCGCGCCGCAGCTGCTCAGGCGGGGATTTTTCCCCTGCGCGCCGCTGCAGCCCAGTCTTGCGATCGACTTGCGAGTCTTGGAGTTCGTCATGCGCCTCTTCCTGAACATGCCACCAAACAACACGGCGTTGACGAGGACTCTGGAAGGTTTTTTGGACAGCATGGGATACAAGCTGGACAACCGGGTAAGTTTCTTGCACGACGCGCAGCTTCAAGACTGACTGAAGCCTTTGATGCAGGATGCGCTCCGACGGCGATTCGGAACAGCCTTAGAGTGGTACACCAGCATGCGCCACTTGACAACGGCGAGGATCAGCAGGATAATCGACGCAGCGAGGACTCTCCTCCCTGAAAACTGCGCCTCGCAGGAGGGCTCGGTGGCATCAGACGCACCCGCCTCGACGTCGCGCCCGTCTACGCCGCGCCCGTCTACACCGCGCTCGTCTACACCGTCTACGCCGCTGCGATCGTCGCCACTGAAGCGCAAACTGCCTTCGTCATCGGCGACTTCGCCGCCCGATTCGTCGCCTCCTTCCTCTCCGTCGAAGCGCGCCCGCACCGGCGCACCCTCTTCGTCTCCCTCTCCGTCGCCACCGCCAACGCCGAAGGCGGACTATCCATTCCCGGAGCCGGAAGAAAGAAGTCGACCGAGCGACTATCTGCGAGCGCGATGCCCGGCGTGCTTCGGGGGGAAATGGGAGGATCCGGCAATGATCTTGGCCATAATCCTCTCCGGCGACGCGTGCTTCACACAGAGACGGAACAAGAGCAAAGGGCACCAAGATCCTCCCGTGCGGCATCCCGCGACGGTGTTTGTGGCCGAGGACGTCACGAAAAGCATGGAGACGTTCGTCGAGTCTGTGCGTCCTTCGCAGCCAGCGCCCAGAAAGAAGAGCACGGTAGTCGACGACGATGAGGAGGACCATTTGGAGGATCCGCACATGCCAGTGCCCAAATCGGTGCTGGACGACTGCGAGGCCTCGTTCTCCGCCGCCGACGAAAGGCGGACGAAGAGTAGCACCCAGTTCTTCGACGATACCGGGCTGATGGGACTCAATTGTCGACACGACCATGTACTGTTTTTGGTCAATATGAAGACCGCGGGCGAGAAGCAGTTCAATATGTACGCGCTGCTTATGACGCTTTTCCTCCATCTACCCCGCAGCTTCGTGGTCGGCTTCCTGTACGACATCGCCTGTCAGTTGGAACGATCGGCGCGGAAGTGGGGTTTTTTGACCCCAGAGCAACTGGAGCGCCTGCGATTCGCCGTATCCGTCCTCCACGCCTTCGGACACCACTGGGCGTGCCAGTTGAAGTATCACCCTCGACGACGGACGCTGTTTGGTCTGTCCGACGGGGAGGGATGCGAACGCTTCTGGCACTCCATCAGCAAATTGATTTCGTATTTGCGAGTATGCGGGGTAAGTCATGCGTCGTTATTGTGCTCCACGGTGGTGCTGAAGGACGCGTTTTGCAGTTTCACCGCCGACTGTACACCCTGGACTCCCAGATCCACCATCTGCAACAGGCCAGCATCCGGCGGTTGGGTGCTTGGCTAGCCAGACGTTGGGCTCATTGTCAAGAGATGCGGCGGGAGGCCGAGGCGATGCTACTTAAATGTGAGCAGCCGCGGAGCTTATTGGAGGCGGAGTACAAGAAGCAGGTGGCGGCGCAGACAAAGCCGCTGCCAAGTAAGTTGTGCCCTTTGTGCTGGGAGTCTATGGGAGCTGATACGTTGGCAGAACGGACCAAAAACGCGGGGAAACTGGCCGTCGAAGAGGTAGTGCGCCGACGAAAAGCGTTAATCGTCTTGAAGGAGCGGGTTAAAAGCTTGGAAGAGGTGATTTTGGATGTCATGTCCGATAATGTGGATGTGGAGGTGGCGGCCGGGGACTTGGCGGAGGCCAAGGCGAAACTTGCCAAATCCCAGGCGTCGCTCAAGCTGAAGGAGGCAGCTCTGGGTGTAAACGACCGGCAGATACTCAAGAATCTAACAAACAGCCCTTATATACAAGCACGCATGAACGCACGGGCACTGAAGTGCCGGTTGCGAGAGAAGCTGCGATCCCGGAAGTTCGAGCTGGACCGTGTGGAACGGAATTATCATAGGAAGAAAACGGGTAAGTCTTACTTTTTTAGTGGTCGAATAACTGACGGAAGGAGGATTCCAGATACGAAGCTGAAGACGCATATTGAAGACGCAGTCAAGCGGCGGGACCCGGGCATACAAGAGCTCGTGCGGCATTACAACAAACTCTGCGCGGAGATGGAGCGTCTCATTAAAAATCACAAGGCTCCTCGGAACGCGCTGCCACCGGAACCGATTGCGCCCAAGTCTGTTTGGGGACTGGATGTTGACGACGAAATCTGGCAGGACATTGGGCTCGACGACGCGTACGACGAGCAGGAGCCCCCGTTGTGGCTGAAGAGCGAGGCGGTCCGCGACGGGATCAAGGCCATGCTGCAGCTGGACCGGTGCCTTGAGGAAGAGCCACGCCTCTTCCACGAGTGCCGGGCGTTGCGGTACTGGCTATCGGAAGAGTGGGATGCGGTCGCACTTGCCAAAGATGTAGCAAGGGAAGACGAAGGTATGCGCGTGTTGTCGGTGTTGAGCGCCACTCGCTGACAACGTCCTCTACAGGAAACGCCGGCCTCGAGCACCAGCTCGCCTTGCGGCAGCAGGAACTGTGTCAGTTATGTGCGACGTGGGAGTCTGCCATGCGCCCCATCCCTTTCAAGAAGGAGGGGTTACCGGCTTGGGGCCCTTCTGACGCGGAGCTGCTGGCCGTGCACATTGAAGATGTAGTGGCGAAGACAGGCACGCGGGGGGAGGAGGAGGATGACGAAGTGGATTCGGACGACGACGACGACGACGACTTGCCTATCGACGAAATCGAGGCGTTTCAAAGGGCTGAAGTATACGCAGAGGGGCGGACTGGCCGGGACGATTGGGGGACTCTAACGGACGACGACGAGGACTGGTTCGCGACATAGATAGATAACATTTCGTAGCAATTGAATACAGGTCGTATACAAGTCGTATACTAGAGTTGTTCGGTGGAGGAATCATTTGTGAGGACATACGTATGTGGTAGACTGAGTGGCTAGGGTGGCACAGAACAGGGAGGCGCCCATTGTTCAATGAAATAGGAAAGAGTGGAATGGGGAATGAGCTGAAGGTGGCCAGAGAAATTGAGGCCATTGGAAGACAATGGGCGCTCAGATTACCGTTTTCAGCGAGGAATAGAGATTGGTGGGTGGCACGGTGTCGGTACCAAAACTATTTAAGCTGAATGCCTTGACAGACGAATCACCTACGCTGCCCTCTTGCCCATGGCGCCCATCCGAACCACTTCTCACGTTGCCCGACCGCTGCCGCTCGAGCGAACCTTCGTCGGTGGCTTAAACCGTATGTTGGCGGAAACCGCGGCCAAGACCCACTTCGACATCAACGCGACAGACCCCAGCAACCCGAGGCACGTACGCCTATACACGCTCAAGGAACTGGACGATCATGTCCGTCGGGGCAGCGATCCTGACGTGGGGCTCGACTGTCTTTTCTGTTGGCTACCCATCTCGGCGTGGGGTTGTGGCGAGTACCTTCGCAAGGGCGGCCTCCTCATCGCGAAATCGCTTGTGTGCAAGGCATGCTGGCGGTTTTGCTGGGAGAACGACCGTCTTGATTATCTCGACCTCGAGACGAACCTAGCCTCTCCGCCAAAGGTATGTGCGTTGGCTCCCAATTGGATCCACTCGACTCACAAATTATTCAGTGCACATGTCCGCCTGGATCGAAGGCATGCCAGGATATCCTTACGGGCTGCGAACTACACGATGGTGCGTTGCTGCTGTCTTTATTTTCTTGTCCCTACAACTTAATTGATATGACATGCAGTCCGTGCCATGACGCGCGCGCCGCGGGGCGTCTTCACTTTGGTCCGCCCGATGAATCGGGAGGAGATCGGCGAGGAGCTCGCAAAGCGCTCGGACAAGCGTCTCCGGGACTTCAATAACGCTTCGGATGCTCGGTATGAGGAGACCAACGCGAAGTACGAGACCGCGCTCCAGTGGGAGCAGGACTTCAAGACGACCCGGGTGGCCGACTTCCGCATGCCCCCGCCTTCCCCCCCTCCTACGGTCGTCATTCGAGCCCCTCGCCCTTATGTGCCACCCCCTCCCCGACGCAACGCACCGATGTTCCCTTCCACTTACGACTACGCGGCTGCGGCGCGTCAACGCGCCGCCAAGCAGAAGGAAGACCTTATAGCTAAGGCGTGGTATAGCTATCTAGATTAAAACAACCGTTGCTGTAGACATTTATTTACAATTACAACGATTAGGAATACGATACATGACAATTACCTTGGAATTGGATGTTTGCGAAGTATAGAGACAAAATGTACATTTCACTTACTATTAGATGTTGCAGTGTCTTCGAAAGAAAAAACTTACAGACCAGGTCGCGCAGTGATAAGACTTCCGAATCCTTAGTTAGGTGTGGTACTGGATTTGTGTATGTACTTGGACTACTAATTAATAAATGTGTGGACCGAGTGGTGTAGTGGTTACACTCCTGCTAATTATTGATGACCTTTCTAAATCTTCTGCAGGTGCCGTGGGTTCGAGTCCCATCTCGGTTATGGTATCGGTTGAAATGTTTTTTAACTTCGCTGCCGAGAATAGTAGGAATAGTAGTTTTGATAAATGCGACCCTCTGTATTGACTGAGTGGTGTACTGGTAACATTCGTGCTAGTTGTGGACACTATCCTCAATCGTTTACTGCGTGGGTTGTGGGTTCGAATCCCATCTCAGTCATAGGTTGTAGCTGTATTACCTTTTTTTTCTGTTGCTTTGGTCAATCGTCAAGGCAGTAGTTTGTTGGCGGTACGACGTAACATAACATAGTGCCTTTGTGATTATGACTTTTGTGAACAGAAAATTGTGAAAAAAAAAAAAAATATATCAGGAGCTGGGGATGCCCACTACCTACAATTGGGGGTGCCCATGTACCCTGTAAATAATAGAGCTAGGTGGGCGTCCCCACACTACCGTCATTGGGGGCCCCCGTTTATATGATCCAAGCTGTGGGGGTGCCCAGTCTTTTCCGGGGACGCCCATGCTAGACTGGGGATACCCGGGCTTTAGAACCCGGAATCGGGGACGCCCTCGTGCGTATCTGGGGATGCCCAGGTATCAGCACGGGGGGCACCCATATGACATGGGACACATGGTGGGGGCGCCCAACAATAGGCCTGGGGATGCCCGCTGTTAGCTGTGGGAGGGCCCATACCATCTCTGGGGCCGCCCAGATAGTAACAAGTGAGTGGGGAGGCCCAACACAAGTGAACACAGATATAATGATATGAGGATGGCTGTCAGCCGTTAGAATTCTGAGGTGGATCTGAACTCCAGTATCGTTGATTTTATATTTGTCCAAGGCTGCATTCAGTAGCGTTACTTGCGGGCACTTTGCATCATTTTGTGTTACTCCACCCGCTTAATTTCGGGGCAAAGTGACGCAATGTAACGCCAAGTACTGCTAAATAACGGGTGCTGAATGGAGCCCAAGTCTTTTATGAGTGTAAGATGTCTTTCTTCAATATTCAATATGCATTGTTCTGATGTAGCTAGCTAGCATCCAACTACAACAAATTCACAAATTCTGATATGGTGAAATTTATCTTGTGCTATCTGGGCTATACACCAAGACCAATATCAGATTTGTGTTTTGATATATGCAGTGAAGTGGGTACCACAGTAACAGCAGAGTGATCCTATAATCACGATATTACTTGTGCTATGCAAAGCTGCATGTAGAGTATGCAAGCAGAGGAAAAGGTAGTCCTGAGAGTTGACACAAAAAAAGCAATGCTACTGCACCTGGTCCTGCCAGAGAGAGCACTGATATCATGAAATTTTTCTTCCGCTGCGCGGAGCTATATAGATATACTGCTGCTCAGAGAGCCCAGACACCAATCCTGGCCCCAACCAATCGTGCACAGATATAGCTGATATCATGAAATTTTTCTTCCGCTGCGCGGGGCTGGATTGAGGGTGCGCAAGCGCGCCAAATACCGGGGCTAGCGCCCCGGAAAGAGGTGTGACGCGTGACATTTTTGGGCCTACCCATACCACAAGAAAGCCAGCATCTGGGAGCCCCCAAGGACCCAAAAAGCATAAAGGGTGGGAACGCCCACCCGTAGACGCCTGGGGGCGCTCCCCACTATTTGGGACCCTCTTGGGCTTTTGATTCACCAATGCATATATAACCCTAGAGGGTACTGGTTGGGGGCTGCCCGAAGTGACAGCGAGTGAGGTTTGCGCCTGTGTAACGCAAGATCGAACATATGTTGCGCTTTATATATGGTCATCTCCGTAAAATAGAGTAAGCAGCGAACAAGCGATGAAAAGGCATCTTTCAAAGCGCCCTGCAGTTTGGCGCTGCACCGTGAAGGAACGATGTTGTTTGTAATGCAACCGCTCGATCAGCCATGCCTTCTAAGGATATCATGCGATCTGAGGTTCGGAAACTTGTCCAAAAATGGTCGGCATCGAGATCAAGATTGCTTATGCAACCAACATCGCATTGATTACACAAGACCTGATTTCTCAGAAATCAGATTCCGCGGCTCGCTTTGGTCGTTCAGCAGCCGGGTCGCTGGGATCGTCCTCACAACGCGGGTCGTGGTCCTCCAATGGCAGCGGATAGGTTCGTCAGCCAATCCTGCTCTGTAAGTGCGTCAGGATGAGTGGTAAGTCCCAGATTATGAAAGCGAACGCGAGGTAGCTGCAGCCTTGCGATGGCGGCTCAGGCCGTCGATTGTCCCGGAGCTGCAACCCTGACCGCCCATCGTCCAAGAGACTGGGTTGATGTGTTGAACGGACGACAGAACAAAGGTCTGCGGCAGGGGTATTATTAGGCAACCTGCGTCAGATGAATTTCGAAGGGTGGACGGGCAGTTGAAACTAGAGCCGCAGACGTGATATTGCTGGAGCTCATCCGTAAAGTGGAAGCCTGCGTTGTGGTACGGCTCGAGACGATAGCGGAGTGTCACGGGCGATGACAGGCCTGTACCGAATCGCAATTGTGCGGGCGTTGTGGTTGCCTGGCGGCCGAGCAACGTGAGGTTGGGATACCCATGCCACAGCTGTTTGTCGGTCCACAGACAGTACATTAAAGAACATGATGCAAAGAACACCGGATCCCTAGCGTCCGTGCTGAACGATTCCAGCACCACAACTGCCGGTTGATCTGAACCCAGCCGGGTCCGGCACATCCACCACATTCCTCTTGTCCCGTTTAAACGTCCGTGATCAGCAGAGAACGCACATAACTCCATCTCGGATGTGTTTTTGATATACTGCGTCACTTGGTAACCGTGGCCTTGCGCGCAATAAACGTATATGTCCTTCTGCTTGTCGACTTTGCACGATTGGAAAAATTCTGTTAAGAACGGGCCGCCTATTACGCAGCCGACAGCCGCTTGCAACAGATTAATCGCAGCGAAGTCGAGACCGAAGGCGCGTACGCGGACCCGCAGGAGGTAAACCATCACGCGGTCAAAGATCGCCTTGCTGTTCCTGGACGTGCGGGAGAACGAGATGCGATCGATAAACGGTAAAGTGCCAAGAATATTCGCTAGGACTTCGATTGGTAGACGATGTAATGCGGGGCAAACCACGTCTGCTGACATCGGTAAGCAGACATTGGAAACCTGCGGTCACTACTGTAAGTATACCTTCTGTGGCTACCTCGTCGCGAGACAAGTACTGTCGAACAGAAGCTGCGACCCCTCGGTCTTGAACGCACAGGTCGAATAGTTCTGCCGCCGACTTGCCGTTGAACGGCATATCAGGGATCGTAGCAAGAGGTGTGCGCCGAAATCCGACTTGATGGTCGCTAAATATAGGGGACAAATATTACTAATATAGGAATGGAAAATTCGTCTGGAACAATCTCGATTTACGATCAAACCGGACGTGATGGCTTGGTGACCAACCGACGCCATGCTCTCTTGAATGCCACGATGTGCGATTGCAAACCATCCCCGCATCCGATTGCATGCCCAGCCCTGGCGGCTTGGTTCTCCCCCGGGCGCACCATTGACCTTGCGGAGATAAAACTGGGCTGCAATTGCGTCGCGCAAGAAATGGGGACCGACGGACTAGGACGGTGGTTGGTCCACTACAGATCAGCGGCCTGGGAGAGGGTCAGAATTTTTGGAACAATTGCAGCGACGAATGAATCTTTCCAAATGCGGTCCATGAATAAGGTCTGGATATATAACTCTGCGGCTCGTCAACGAACCACTCACGGGAATATTGCAGACACTTCACGCAGTTTACCTTAGAACATCCCCGTCATCTGTAAGCCAAGAACTGCAAAAGCGCATTATGCGTGACATCATTTTGCAAGAACGTGAGGCTGACTCAGTGCGTTCCGGTCCTCTATACCTCTCTCGATTGACCTGTACCGCACTTGCTTGTGTCGTGTGAAGCAGGTGGGCTCGCTGCATCCTCGGCTGTCGCAGTGGCTAAACGTCCTACGATTAATTGAGCGGATGGCTGAATATTAGCAGATGGAGGGGATCAAGGCGTTCTCGGTGAACGCCTGGTCAGTCGGGCCCGCTGATCTGCAACCGCCCATCACTGATGGGCCGAAGGGCGACTATGAAAGTCTGGCTACAAGTCTCATACCAATTCTATTGAAAACCTTTTGTGAAGTGAGTACACGAGCTTCCCATTCCCTCGGTTAACTTAACAGCGAAGATTCCCGATTGCACCCATTCGGTGCCTCCTAGTACGGCCTACACCGTCGGGCAGCAGGTATACGCGGATTGCTACATGGGAAGAATCGATGATCGACGCGGCCTCCGCCTTCTACGAGAATACTACTTGATGGCCCATCACATTGCATACGACAGCCGATGCACTACATCGCCGAACGATGACCGCGCTGCAGACGCCCCGGAGTGACGTGCCTGAGGTAGGAGGCGACTTTGAAGGCCCACTTTCCCAGTCTTCTTACGCATTCGGTGCTGAGCAAGCGGTGCGGCAACTATTTGACTGACAAATCTTTACTGATACGGTCGTGCTTCTGGCTCAGGTGCATTACAAACGATCCAATGGGGTACGATCGTCGAAATATCCATAACGGGCCAACACGTTGCTGATCGCGTGAGTAACACCAATAACGCTGACCAAGGTTGCCTTGACCGTGACGCCAAACCAGATTACTTTACAGGCTGTAACGCGGAATGTACTTAAACAACTGGGAGTCGAACCCACCACCTCATACAAAACCCTTGCCCACTGCTATCGATATGACCACTTCCTCCGCTTCCAGCACTGCTTCGTCGCACGACGACAAGCCAGTCATAACATGGGAGAGGCTCACAGCGGACAAAATTAAAAGGGAAGCGCACGGTTCGTGGACGCGGGTATGCTATTCAGGCACCCACCCCCCCACTCATACCGAGGCAGAGGCGCGCCGCAGCCGCCGCGGGAAGCCTGCGTGAGTTCGCCACCTTACACTGCAAGTCACCATCTCAAATATACTTTGCAGTACAGCGCGGAAACCGTTCGTTTTCGTCACTTCACTGGACGGGTATGGTTTCACGCTGCGTTGTGGCATGCGACGAGCTCACGGACGTTGCTGCAGACCCAATGTGCTGCGGAGGTCGGCACGACTGGCGCACCTCCGGTCGAAGCAGGATGCATCTATAGGGAGCCGCGCGAAATGACATGAATTATGGCGACTGGCAGAGACGCGAACTAGCCGTTCCTCGAACAACTCCGAGGTCTTTGGAAAGAGAACATACATGTATTGTACTATAGCAACTCGTTGGATAATTGGAAATATGCCCGGGATGCAACAACACAACGGTCTTTGCCTAGGCTGCGCAGGCTCCCGCTCAGTTTTCGGGAAGCGCCCTCGGTGGATGCGTACAACACGCAACCTTAAGGCAGTGAAGACCTCGTTTTTCGATTTTCACGCGATATTAATCTGTCTGCTAATGGTCAGGCTTACAAGTCATTTCCACTCTTGCTAATTGTTATTGCGAAGCTGCTGTACAAAGCAGCGGTGTCGCGTGGAGCCCATGGATAGCATGAATAATCCACGCTTAATAACGAGACCTTACAAACTCGCGGCTTTGTCAATGCAACCTCGATTCGTATAAATACTGCCGGGTGCGGGAAGCCTTCCAATAAGCTCAGCTGCTGCTCCTCCCAGGACCATCTTAGTTCCACGCTGAGTCCGGGAAACGGCCAGCACCTGAACGGTGGAGACAGTGAGGACATAGGTAGGCAATCGGAGTTCAGCCTTGGGGTACGCGCTGATGCGGAGTGCAACCACCAGATGACCACACTATCCTCGGAAAGCAGTTTGAATGTACCTTCGGTCGCAAGGCCCTCGCGTGAGCGCATAAAGTTCGCAGGAAACCGTTTACTGACAAGGTTGACAGGACTCATCCAAAGCACCTCTCGAAAGAAAATAACTGTTCACTGTTGTGCAGGCGAGCACCTTGACGCGAGCGACTGGGTGGTTCCCCACGTCCGCCGTGCACACGGCTTTACCTCTAAGGCAAAAAATGTCCGTGCCGGTATACGGATCCGTGCGCGCTAAAAAGGCTAACCGCCGCCTGAGAGCGGGCTGGGTCGTTGAAAAAGCAAAACCAACATCCAACCGCTCAAGACACAGCCGATCCTGAACACCGTTGTACCCCATCATATGCTTCTCGTCTTTTTTCCTTGTATTTCTAGCCGACAATTGGGTAAACGCAAACCTGCCCACAGTCGTGTCAGTCGCGCATTTCGTCCGTCATAGTTTGCGGCATTGCTGTGCGACGGTTGCTATCTTTATTCCGTCCATCCCACCCAGTCTCTGAGTGCCATTGATCTACGTTCCGATTGGACTTTGGGTTATGAAAAAGCAGGAGAGATGAACAGCGACGTAGTAGTAGTCCAACGTGCAAAGCCCGGCATCGTTGTGATGCTGGAGCGTGCTCAAATACATTTATTATTTATCTTACCTACGCAACATTTGAAGGTGCTCCATCCCCGTGCCCTACGAAGTTGACATTCCCTCTATCTTTAGACGGTTTTCGGGGTGAAGCCAAACGTGCACTAAGGTGCGTTTCAGCAAAATATTAGTCTGATTTTATTGGCACAGCCGAAGCCGCAACTCGATTTTGATTCCCACGTTCCCAATCCGGTCTGCTCGACTCTTCTTCATGTTTTGCTATTTATTCAACCCACGTCTAACTAGAAAATGCGCCGAAATCACTAGCATTGCATTGTTAAAGAGTCCTGGGCGAGGTTTTTGAATCTGTACCTCAAAAATAAAAGATTCACATCGTCTTATGGGCTTGGTAGGTGAAGCTCTCCTTATGCACTCAAATGTGCTTAGATGAATTCAGGCTATGATGAGACCCTTCAGTATACCATTTTACGCCAAATCTGTCCCTTTCCCACTTGGATGGGCACTCTGCAGCGAGAAACGACGCCGGTGTCCCGATTGGGAACGTGGGAAACCGCTCGGCAATCACGAAAATTCAAGGTTGTGGCTCGGGCTACGCCGATGAAATCAGACTCCACATATAAGTTTTATCGACTGTCATAAAACTCGTGGAGTCTGACTGCGGGAGACTAGCAAAATATCACTGATTGATGATGTCCATTTGATTGTGCGCTCGCTGAGAGTAGTGTTGTGCTGGCTTGGCTTGGCCTGGAAACCATGGCTTGGGCTTGGGTTTGTCTGGCCTAGGCTTGGGAAAATTGAAGCCAGGGCCAAAGCCAGGTGCAAGCCAAGCCAGACCAGAACCACTGGCTTGAGCCATAGCTTAGTGCGAAAATTTTTCCGTGCCATTAACAGTGATTCAGAGCCATCCTGGGTTACTTATGAGTCAAAGATTTACTGTGCCATTGTTCAAAGAGCTCACAAAACTTGATTTTAGGCTGAATACGCACTGTTTCAACATCTCTGTCCGAAAATGGACATCCCGATTTGGACGATTTGTCGCAGAAGGCGGCCTGGAGTCCCCGAATCCACCCACTTTCACCGACAGTTGCTGATCGTTTGGTGCGTGGGATGGCAGAGGACTATTCACCATAATTTCGACCAGTAATATATGCTGGCTAGCGGAACAGCTGATGCTGACTGAGGCTAACCGAAGCCATGGCTTGCCGGGCCTGGCTTGGCTTGGAAAATCTCAAGCCAGAAGCCAAAGCCAGCTCATACCTACGGGATGGCTTGGCCTGGCTCCACGAAACCATGGCTTGGTCCGTCTGGCTTCTGGCTTGAAGCCAGGGCCAGCACAACACTAGCTGAGAGGTACATTTTCTTGATTACCGGCGTTCCGTACACGTCCTGTCTCTGATCGTTTGTACTTAATCGGAGTGAAAACGTTTATGCGTCGCTATTACACCCGTTATTGTCGCGCTAAGCACGTGACCTAACAATCACTTGTCTTCGATCGACCACTCGCGCCGTCAGATTTTTCGCGATGGCAACAACCCACCGTAGCGCACTCCCCTCGAAGCCCGACGCGTCCCTCTGTCTTCCGCCTGAACTTCTGGACCTCGTATTCTGGTTCTTCGTGGATCCCTATGGATATTGGATCGACGTCATAGATGAAAGATTTGTTGTACTCGCAGTGTGCCGCCGCTGGCGCGCCGTCGCCCTCGCTTCCGCGAAGCTGTGGACTCGCCTCGTTTTGAGGCGGTACATGCGGCCCTCTCACCTCGAGCTTTGCATCGAGAACAGCGGGGATAAAGCACCCCTCGAGGTTGAGATAGACTCCCGCGTTTTTTACAGTGTCGAGAACATGAGGGATCCGCCGGTCATCAGCATGTCCCTACACGACTTTCGCGCCACTATGTTGGAGCAGCTGCGCGTCCATCTTCCCCGCGTCACTACCTTGAAAATAGTCGGGTGCATCGAAACAGACGTGATACTTCGTGCAATCGAGCAGTTCCCCCCCGCTCAAATCGATACATTCGAGTTCACCGCGTATCCTCCCATCTGGAAACTCGACGACGGTCTTTCCTTAGCCCGTCTCCCCGGACGATCGCCTGCCCAAATGGTGTTCCTCTCCACCCCCCCTCTCTGGACGGAGCCCGAGCCATACAGCCGATTGGCGCGATTGGAGCTTATTTCCCCGGGCGAGCATATGGAACTTCGGTGGAATGATCTGCGCATGGTTTTGGAGGCGACCAACTGTCTCTTGGAGCTGATTCTGAACGATGTGGCGTGTACAGATATTTTAGGTCGGGAAGGCGCGACATTGCCCTCGCTGGCGGAATTGATGGTCGTGTACAGCGAAGAGAGATTCCTGGTCTGTGCTGGAAAGCTAACAGCGCCGAATTTGAGCTACCTGGACGTCTACGCGCGTGGAAACGGGACACTTGGAGCCGCCGTCGATTTCATTCCTCACCTCTTTCCCATCGCCTCCACAATTTTTTTGACCGTTGACGTTTACGAGCCCGGCGACCTCGACGATGTGCTGCCACTTTGCACCTCTGCCCGTCATATGGATCTCGTCGGCTGCTCGGTGCTGGCGCCTGAGTGTCTTGTGCACTTGGCCCGTGTACCAGGATTCACCATCCCGAACCTGCTTCAATTGGACCTGCGGGGAGACTTGGAAGAAGAAGATGCTGCAAGTCTTCTGACGGGTCAATTCGCCCCGGGCTTAGTGGTACGGACGGGGCTGGCGCCCAATGACTTTGCGATCGAAGAACGGGTCACTAGCTGGTTTTTAAGCGAGGGGTCTGTAGTGAGCAACGTGCAAGAAAGTGGCAACGTGGAATATATTTGAGCATCGGTCATACACGAGCACTTGCACGAGCATGGGTTACATTCTGGGAATACGAATGTTTTTCTCGGTCGGACATTGATAAGTAGAGGCCGGTTAAGTCAAGGGTCTGAACTCAAGATAAGCTCATCGACGAAGGATATTATAGGTGTTCACAAGGCCACGGCATGTTCCGACAGGAAACTCCAGCCAAGCAACATCAAACAAAGCACGTGGTTTCCGCCTTCTCTCTTCCACCTTCCACGTTCCCCCATATCCCCCCTCGTTCTTTCCTCACTCCTCGCCCCTGGTTGTCTGGTTATAATATGGTGCCCTCGCCGCTTATACGCCCCACGCACGCCGGGCGCTCGCTCGGCGCCAACCTGGCTCGTCGCTTTCCTCGCGCCAACCGCGCCGTACTTCTTCGTTTCGTGTAGGCGGAGCTCCTGGCTCCTGTGCCTTGTTCCGTCCCACAGGAGAACGGTCCAGCGTCAATGCTCACGTCCTCGTTTGAGATGGCTGCCGAAAGGGTCCAGCCAAACAGCAGCACCATCAATGCACAGCCGCAGCCGTGGTTTGCTTTCGACCTTCCTCTGCGTTCTTCTTCCTTCCTCCCTGTATCCGCTCCCATGCACATGCAAGTTCGTCATCCGAGGTCGGCATCGAGTACGTCTTCGTCTCCATTTCCACCACGCGCGCCTGCCACTGCCTTGCTGATTCTTCGCTCAGGTTGGTAGCCCAATATCCCGTCATGTAGCGCGCAGCACTCTTCTCAATTGCATCTTTCATATGTTTTCGAGCATCGGATCGACAGGGGAGCATCATCGTTATTTTGGTAGTCGCCGCTGCTTCCATGAATTGTTTCAATTCAGTGCGCTTCGAAAGTCTGTTTTATTCAGGGCAGCTTCTCATCTTCCAGGGTCAACGAGCCAACGAGCCGCAGCGATATATAGTCTCCATAGCCTTTGCGACATGCACCAATCTCTCGCTTCCGCACTTCGACATGGCGCCAGTGCCCTGCAGCAAGATGTCCTTCAACCGTCGCGACCGCGCGCCCGCGAACACCAAAATTTTAGACAAGTTCCTGGCCACCGCCGTCTACCGACCCCAACGGGCGCCCGACGGGTACCAAGCGTGTCCGGTGCCGTGCCGCACCCACGTCCGTTATCGCGGCGGTCTTGCCCACTCGGACGACAATCGAGTTTATTACTACCTCGTCTTCTATGGGCCCGGCGGGTTTGTGGTGCTGTACACGGACCAGTACGCCTTCATTTTCTCGACGTACGTATTCCTTGTCAATCTCACTGCGAACGCAGCCCCACCGCTTCCAATGCGGGCCGCCAAACAAGGCACCTCGACCCCGTAACCCACAAGTTCAAGGATCTCGCGAGCCTCGATTCTTGGCTGACAGATAGGTGTCGCTTGGGCCACATTGACTGTCAGGCGCGCAACGCGCTCGGCGGGGGAGCGTTCGGAGTGTCTGTGTCAGGACCTGCATCGAGCGCCTCTGGGTCGGGCGCGTCTGGGTCGGGCGCGTGGGGATCGGCAGCGCTGGGGTCGGCGGCGTCGGCGTCGGCAGTGTCAGGGACGGCGGCGTCTGGGTCGGGCGCGGGGGGATCGGCAGCGTGGGGGTCGGCGGCGTTGGGATCGGCAGTGTCAGGGACGGCGGCGTCGGGGTCGGGAGCATGGGGGTCGGCAGCGTGGGGCTCAACAGCCTCTGGGGCGGGATCGCTTCCGTCCCTTCCATCACTTCCGTCGCTGGGCCTGCTGCGGTCGGGAGGCTCCGTCGATCCCACTTTCTTGATGAACGCGTGGTGCATGTGGGAGCGTGGAGAGTGGATGTTCATAACCCGTGACAAGTATGTCGTCTTTCTCTTCCTTATTGCGGTGCCCACGTTGAAGATCGCGCAGAGGCATGGTCGGCCGAATGATGGGTAAGGGGGTTCGGATGGCTGCCCGCTCCGCCTTTCGTGACGCGGTGCGTTACGTGCGCGAGCGGAAGAATATCGTCCCCGACGCGTGCATGTACTTCATTCAACAAGACGGGGAGTTGACTAGTGACGAGTGAGGAGTTTTCCCTGCGCTAAGAATCGTCTCCCTAAATCCCAAGCTCAGGAACGAAGCATACCAAACGTACCTGCAGTCGGAGTCGCAGAACAGTGTGGTTTGCTGTGCTTTAACCCATCGACCAGCGTCAACTCCCTACCTCGCCGATCTCCAGGTCGTCGCTCTGATTTGAGGTGCATCTTTCCTTTGTATTTATCTCAGCTGTCCTCGTCTAACCGAAACCAAGTTTCTGACGTAACGTGCAGACCGAACGAACGGACATCTCGAGCCACGAACGAACGAAAGTTCTCGGGCCTCTTCGCAAAAAAACCGACTGTACTTCAATACATGTATATACGTACCGCAGCTACAACCATGTATTCGTTTTTCACCGCCTATGTGCTTCTGCTTCAGGCGCGAGACCCAAGTAAGCAGCCAGGAAGAGGTAGCGTTTGTCAGGCCGGAATTGCAAAAGTTGCTTCATTGATACACGAGTTTCACGAAAGGACCAAAAAATTAGGTACAACCAATACATGTTAGAGGAGGGAATCGGACCCACGCCATCTGTGATAGAAACTACTGAACTAATTAAGTACGCTCTATGTCCTACGCAAGAAAGAAAACTTCTATTTACAATGCCAATGTCGCAGGTGGGAGTTGAACCAACAAGCGACATCTTGGTGTCTGTATCTTTCCAGCGACGATGGCAAGAGTATATACAAAACACGGACCTTACTTACATTTCGAAAACCCGGTACTACGATAAGACACGGTACATTCCCGCTAATGTGCCGTCTTTGAGATCAAACCGGTACTTGCCATATTGGAATGTACCGTGTATCTCATTTGTCGTGGGACAATAATGGGACACCTGGAAGTCACGATCACCGCCCCCTTTTTTCCTCCTTCCACACCACCGCCGCTCAATTCCTCTGTCCCCGACGAGCGTCAAAAGGCGTCAGAATGCCTCGACCTGAACACGATGGCGTGCAGTTGCGTTCTCGTGTTCAGTGTGCTTTTGGGGGTGAAATTCCCCAATTGTTCTTCTCAGGTGTTGCGGTGCTAAGCATGGAATTGCGTTCCCAGGGGCCGTGCGGATCACAATCCAGACGTGAGCCACAACAGGCTGCCTGCGGCGTGCGCTGAGACTACCTTCATTCGCGTACTCGGTTTAATTCCTGGCGCGACGAGCTAGGATACGGACACGATGCATGCAGGGAGATTTTTGCGGGCAGGGGGTGCAAGGTAAGTGTTTATTTTGTGATATTGTTCAAATCGTTTTGAAGCACGTTGCCTCAACGGAGTGTCTGCGGCGCCTCAAGCCTCGATCTGCGTTGCGCACGCAATCCTGGAAGCCTAGGAAGCTTCGGTTCAATATGACCCGTCCCTCGAGTGTAACCATCATTAGATAGTCAGTCGTCGGTAGTAGGTGACCAGGAAAGCGCCTCAGTCTCATCGCACCACGACGTGGAAGATTTTTTACCGGCTTGTCTCGCGTGCAGGGGAACAAAAGTAGAAGGAAAAAAAAGTCGCGACTTGTCGCCAGTCACGGTGGCGTGAAGGGGGCTGATGACAGCTGATGGCAGTGCCGGCGGGCCCGGCAACGACCCGAGGAATGTACCGTGTTTTGAACCAAGCCCGGCACATTCATAAGATAGGTACCGGGTTGAAGCAAATGTACCGTGGTCTTACCGGGTTTTGAAATCCAAGTAAGGTCCGACTTTTGTTAATCCCGCGATGGCAAGGGGAAAAGTAACAGCAGAAGCACCATTATCTGGTGCGCGACTCGGGGTTGAGGTTCAGCCCACTTAAAATGAGATCGCGAGCGAAGGAGGCAGGGCGTCTGAACATGTACAGTTCCTTCCGTTCTCCATGACCTCCACTCAAAGGAAAAACTTCTACTTACAGAGCCAACGTCAGGGGGAAATCAAGGGGAAATCGGACCCGTGGGCTCCGTAATGTACAATTACGTATCACTAATCCATTGCACCCAGATGAC